>JARJLU010000444.1:0-99883 GCA_030272975.1 Sparidentex hasta
CATTCAGCAAAGTTGACTGCATTTCAAAGGTTCAGACATATTTGGCAAAAAAGAGGTTGGCCTTCCTGTGTTCAAGCTTTGCACACCACATTACCCACGGGAGTGATGGACGTGAAGGCTTATTGGCAGAGGTGGGTGGAGTAGCAACAAAAATAACTCAAGTAAAAGTACTGTTACTGTCCATAAACAGTTACTTAAGAAGTAAAAATAGTCATCAAAATATCTACATAAGTAAGAGTAAAAAAGTTTAACTGGAAAACGTTACTAGAGTAGACACTCCATTTTTACACAATTATACAAGTTTATTGCCATCCTTACTTGAAACAGGGACCATCATAGGATTCACCACGTTCCAGTCAAATATCTTTAATAAACCCATACCATTTCATTGATGAAGCATCATAACCTCTAACCTAGTTAGATATGGTATCTTCCACCATCAGAACACCTGAGCGTAACCTCTTCTGAGTGATCATGCAAAGGACAGAGGGGCCGTGAAACTTTATGCTGACAGGAAAAACAGTGTATGTGTTGAAGCCTCCGCAAATGTATAAAACTGGACAGCCATAGCTGTCCATTAGCTGTTAAAAACATTTCACAGTTGGAAACCTCATGGTAACACTAGATAAAGTGTCAGGGGATTGTCAAAGTCAGTAGGATTGGAACTATGGGGACCATGAATGTCTGCACCAAATTTTGTACCAATCCATCAAAGAATTCCATGTAATAATTACCGAGACATGAAGCATGCATCCGAGACTGCCAATCTCACGATTGCACCATAGAAGAAGTCAGTGGAGAGTCAGTATGAGTCATCCTCTGGGGATAATGACTGTCTACATTAGTTGCACACCATTGCCATTCACTTAACCATGCCACTAGCATGGCTATAAATATACTCATCTTTGCACTGATTGTTGCAGCAAAAAAGCTAATGCTGCTTGTGACATTACATAAGGGTGTGTATTTTTTCAGCTGTTCTCCTGAGCACACATATAGGGGCGGCCGTTGGATTGGTATGGTCTGATAGGCTGAAACCCAAAATTTATGTGGGAGGATATGATGAGCAGTTCAGACTTGTGCCACCCACAGCATTCAAAATTATGACAAAAAACTGTAGTTATTGACTGTGTATACACATACATATACTTCTGTGCATAGATACAGATTACTCATTTTTATTAAACCCTGTTTTAGCTTTTCACCACTGATTTGCAGACATAAGCTTCTAAAAAAGTCTCGCCATTGGACTCATACTGCGTGACTGCCGTGTATGAAAACACTGCAGAGGCTTCCTGTTTAAAACCACAGAGACAATAGAAAGCAAAGGGTCCTAGAGAAGTATACAACCAAGTACACTGAGAGCTCATCTTTGTCAGCCAGCCACACAGAGGTTTCAAAAGATGTACACTTACACTCGTGATCCGACCAGCACGTTCCCACCATGTTTAAAACTTGTATTCAGATATTATGTGTTGGCAGGTCTTGCTGTCACCCTGCTATGAATTACATCTGTATCAGTCACTTTTTAGAATAAAGTGATGTATAACCTCCTTTCAGCAGTGCAGCACTAATAGACAGATTTTGTTTCAATAGTAATGGCCAACTGAACGCTCTCTGAAGTACCTGTGCCCACAGACGCCACAGAGGTATGTTGTGTGTGGTTGTGTTTGCGCATTGTGAATGTCAGTTATACTGAGGGTAGAATGATGGCACATTTGAGAGCCCACGTCATACTGTGACAAGAAAGCTTGGTTGGTGAAAACAACATTTTACATGTTTATTGCAAGGCAAAACTTGACATTCAGTATATTGATGTGAATTCTGACAACAGTGCTCATGTTTTAATAAAAATGACTTGACATAGATCAGTAGACACATTTTCTTTTGAACAAGTCCACATGCAATATTTCAAGCTCCTACTGCCTAACACCGGAGTACACGCATTCACTTTGTGTGTCGTCCCTCTGTCTTGGTGACCTCTTGCCCCTGAATTCCTTCAGAGCAGCGTAATGGAGGTTGTCTGAATGTTGGTTGTTCTGTTAATGAAATATAATTTTGCTATAGTCACTGTATAAATACACGTCACTCACATACATGAATTGTACACACCGACAGCAGCACCTGTACAATTGATCACATTGATACAACAGCTCAAGGATATTTGTGCTTAACAAACTGGCCATTTACAACATACTGTAGGAAGGAACAACCCATAACATTTAGTTCATGTTGACATACCCACATATTCATTGACTTGTGTCAAAAATGTTCTGATTGGGAACCTTGGACCAAAGATCACACAGATTGAATTTCATTTTAATAATCGTACCAAACTAGATTAATTTACAAAGATGTTGTTTTGTTCATCCCCAATAAGTCCACTGATTGCATTTATTTATTGGTGCAATACTTCCATAAATACTTACCCCTGCATTTGGACTCAAGGAAGCAGAAGATCGTGAGTCTGGTTAAGAAAAACAACATTAAAAGCCTTAAGGTTTCATATTATAAGCTGGTGGCAAATAGATATGTGTTATATACAACTGATATGATGGAAATACCCTAAAATAGCATCTCAGCTTGCATAAAGCATGTATAAAGTTACACACTAAAACCACCACATACTATGATACATGCAATTTTTAACAGAATGAAGTCTCAATCATACGGCCCCTTAACTTAATAGTCAGGCTGAACGTCGAAACTGACATCAGAAAATTTAATGTTGGTTGACTCTGATAATTGCATCAACTTTGAACAGCTACACCTCCGTTATTAAGAAGAAGAATACACTATAAATGGTAAACAATGAAAGTTGGCTTACCCGTACATCCGCATCTGTTTCTTTTGTTCAATGTATATGCTGCATACGCCAGTAAAACCACCAGGATGGTGCTGAATGTCAAAGCTCCAATCAAGCAATACACCAAGACAGAAGAGTCACCCTTTCCTGCAAACAGATGATAGGAGACACGACAGGGCGGTAGACTATTAAGGAGGCATTAAACATAACTGATATCCATATGAAACATTTACTTACGCTCTGAATCCAACTTTTTCTCCTCCCCAAACAGTATGTGTCCACACGAAGCAATGGCACAGTAGTAGGTCCCAGCATGAGAAAGATTCAGGCTCTTCATTGGCAAGTTGTAGACACAGGTGTGTGTTTGTGTGTTGTTTTTACTCCCGCACTGATCGTTCCTGCCTCCATGGGTGTACATGAGTCCTGATTGCAATCCTTCGGAGTGTCTGAACCAGTAAACACTGTGTTCTCCATCACATATCCCAGTGTGTACGATACAGTTCACCAAGCCTCCTGGCTGGATGCTCTCAGATGCTGACTGATGAACCAAAGCGGGGATGTTCAAACCTGAACCCTTCACATTGACAGTAATGCCCTCTATAAATTCAAAGTCATACGCATAGCTACCTGTGCAGTAGTAAGTAGCTGAGTCTGAAATGCGCAAATCCAAGATCATCAAGTGATTACTGCCATTTCCTGTGTCCAGGGCGAAGCGAGAATTGTTGTTGAATTCATTCTCAAAGATGCCACCTTTGTCCCGTTTAAAGTGGGTAGAGAGGAGCCGTGGTTTCTGCCCCAGAGTTTGCTTATACCAGTTAAACATCACTGCATCACCTCTATAGAAGCAGTGCAGGGTCACGCTTTCACCTGGATTAGCTGATAGAAAACTACTGTCTTGACGGACATATGTAGACGCTTTCCGAGCAGTCGATGGCACTAAAGGGAAAAGAGATCCAGAAAGAGCACATATAATTCAATTACCATATTGTCTATGTGTAAATTCTGCAATTGTAATAAAAAGAAAACGTACCTATTCTGCCCAAGAACAGATAAGTCAGACACAAAGCAAACCACATGGTGTTCATCGTGTTTCAATTCTGTATTGAATGGATGGCATCTCAAAATGCTTCCCACTCTTCAGAGGGAGGACTCTTTTTTTGATTGGCTAATAGGAACATCAGCTGATTTTGAAACAATGAACACATGATCACTGCTGTTTTGAATGCAGTCCGTTGACAGAGACCAACAAGTGTCTTTTTTATGAATCATCAGTGTTAAAAAGCATTTGTGATTGCTAAGCAAAAGCCCCACTTGAATAACTGTAGCTATGTTTATAGACTGACTGAGAGAAACAGCCGTTGCCATGCTGCAGATACTGCCGGACCAATTAGCACTTTTTGATATTGCTGTGTTGGTGTTGGTGTTGGTTCTGGATTAGCATAACTAACTGTGGCTGTGAATAGTGAAGCAAGTCGAATTTGTCTTCAAAATAAGAGCTTTACATTGCACCCCATTGGAATTTAGAACTGTGTTTTTAGCGGGGGGCTTTTAATTTTAATGTAGCGATCGTTAGTAGCTTGCTGCTACGACAACAAGCGGACAACGAGGACAGCTACGGAGACCGAGGAGACGCCAGCATCTCCCGGATCTCAGCGGCTAGCCAGTTGCCCATCTTGACGTCCAGATTGGTGGACCAAAACAGACCCCCAATTTACCGCCTTAAAAACTGACATTGCCATCCCTAGAACCATGCTGCTGGCATGACCGAAAGAAGTGCTTTCTTTGCAGTGGTCACTGTAGTTGCAGCAAGTTTCTGGCAATGCTCATGATGTTACCTGGGGCAGGTATACTGTTGCAGCTATTTGGTTGGTTTGGTTTGATCAGTCAGGGTGAAACAGAAGACTTCTATGAGAGAACATGATGAGCAGTCTAGACTATCCGCAAATGGTTACTCCCTCGGCAAGGCTGTTCTCGAAGGGTTTTGGCAATACAGTTACACTACCAAGAAACAATGCAATACTTATGTACATTAATGTCACATAGTTCTTATATGTTCTTGTCATTATTCTATTAAACCCTGGTTTAGTCATCAGACTCTGATTTCTTGATATATTCCACTAAAATAGCCTGCGTGTTGGGCTGGTACTATGTGGCTGTTGCGCACAAAAACACTGCAGAGACTTCCTATATGAAACCACAGAGACAAAGATAGCAAAGGGTCCTGCAGAAACATGACCAAGTATGCTGAGAGCTATTGAGAGACACCTTTGACTGTCGAACTCACAGAGGTCTAAGATAGTACCT
This sequence comes from Sparidentex hasta, assembly GCA_030272975.1. Classification (NCBI taxonomy): domain Eukaryota; kingdom Metazoa; phylum Chordata; class Actinopteri; order Spariformes; family Sparidae; genus Sparidentex; species Sparidentex hasta. Next base: position 5,111 of record JARJLU010000444.1, read on the forward strand.
AACATCGTATCTCTGGGCTGGCGTACAATCAGCACAATGAGTACAGTAAACAACCTTGGAAGACATTCGGGAAATGCATTTATCAGTACACTTCATGAGTCCACTGACTGTCTGAAAGACATGTTTAAAACTTGCATTCAGATATCATGTGTAGGCGGGTCTGGTTTACCACCCTGCTGTGAGAAGCTCGGCCCTACTGAGTCACATCCGCATCAACCAAGCTTGATGTTGTCAAGGGTTTGCTCTCAAAATTCAGAGTGTATAATCTGCCAAAAGTACTTGAGATGTGTTTGAGACAGTTATAGTGTTGTTGCTAAGAGTTATATTTGCTCTTTGATTGCTTTTGAAGTAGTAACATTCTCACTCTCTGTGAAGATTGCCGTTTTCACATTCTCTTGTGTACTTCCTCAAGCTTTCTTCCTCTTTCTCTCACTCGCTTACCTCAATAGAGTCCTGCCTCTAGCTCTGAGCGAATGAAGAGGGGAAACACTGCGAGAGACACATTGCACCAGACAGAGGAAAACTTTTTTTTTTTTTTCTGAAGTGCAAAATGCGCTCTCTCATGGCATCGACTCATGTATGACCAGGAAATGAGATATCTTTGCGACTGAGTATCAACCATTCACTGGGAGTATTCAATAGATGGGTGTGGCCTGTCATGGCCTATTGTTTAAGATGCATTTTTGGTTTGCAAAATAATTTCCGTGTTGCATCCTTTTAGCAGTGCAGCACTGAAACATGTACAGTTTCTCTGCAGGTCCACCAATATGGTTGCTGATTTTATTTTTAATGGCAGTTTTCCACTGTGAACAGTCCTTCATGTGTCAGAGCCCACAGAGACCACAGTGTGTGTGGTTGTGTTTGTCCGTTGGGAACAACGGCTATAGTGAGAGTTGAGAAGCAGCACATAGGTCATACTGTACAAAGAAATCTTGGTCACTGAAAGCAATGTTCTGCAGCTTTATTGCAGGGCATAACTTTACAGACAACATTAGGTCGACACAATGTTTTTACACAGAAAACAAGATATAAAGCAATATTTCCTGCTTCTACTGTCTCACACTGGAGTCCACACACTCACTTTGGATGTCATCCTGTCTAGTTGATCTGTAGACCTTGTGTTCCCACAAAGAAAGCATAATACATTGTGTCTGAATCTTAACACTCCTGTTGATAAAATGTCACTTTTACACCTGCACTGATCATAATGACATAACAGCACTTATAAAATAATACCTCTGTGCTTGAGAAATTGGCCATTTTGCAATGTTTTTTCTTTTTCTTATCTCCTACACCAGCCTTTCCCAACTTTATCAAAGACCTGACCCAATTTGAAATTGAAAATGATTTTGGCCTTTTGCGTAAACTGTAAATTACGACTTTGTTCCCCTCAGCGGCGTAATGACAGATAGGTCTGCTCTGAAATCAAGACTTCTGTGCTCTGCAATGCTGCCTACTGACCTTAATCTGCACAGCTGGGTGTTGATTTAGGTCTATAGGTTCTCACATAACAATGGGAAACCTTTAGATGGCTCAGTTTACTACAAAATGACAACAGAAAAGCTGAAGATGTCAATTTTGTGGCTGACAACATTTGCAATTGATATACAATGGAGTAACAAATATTTAATATGTTGAGGTCTGTGTATCACAGCCATGTGGCACAGAGACAGTTGAAGTCATCTCACTTTCATCTACTGTCTTAGGTAAAATAATACTTAAAAAAGCCATGTTATACTTTTAAAAGCCAGTATGAATTCATGTCATGTAACCCTAACCTTGCACAAATACAGATATGAAACAGCTCTACTGCTTTACACTGAAGTACACACATTCACTCCAGGTGTTGTCTCTCTGTCGTCTCCGTCTGTTGACCCTGTTCTCACTTGAAACATTCTCATAGTCATTGTCTTCATTTTGGTAACCCTGTTAAGGAAAAAAAAACAATATCAGGAACAACAGTCACAAAATATTTAGTCTATTTTAATGGTAACATATTCAGTTGTCTCCATAGCAAATACCTCCTGTGTTGTTGTTGAGGGAGATGAAAATCCGCCGCGAGACTCTGAAAAGCAAATTGAAAATGTTACCATAATGTCATGTTCAGAAAATACACATTATCGATAAAATTATGACCATTACCTGCACGAAGGCAGCTGTGTTTCCTGTTCGTCATGCACACTAAGAAAGTCATTAAAACACACAGAGTGGTAGAGAATGCTGAGCTGCCAGTCAAGAAATACACCAAGACAGGAGAGTCTCCATCATCTGTAGATCCAGTCAAGAGGAGACATTACAGAGCTTTCAGTCATGTTCATCTGAGTTTAAATATGAAGTAAGTCTGATAGAAAGTTACTTACCCTCAATGTCCAGCTTGGTCCCGTTTCCAAACAGTATGTGTCCGCATGAAGTAACAGCACAGTAGTAGGTCCCAGCATGAGAACGATTCAGACTCTTCATTGGTAAGTTGTAGACACAGGTGTGTGTTTGTGTGTTGTCTTTCCTCTCACACTGATCATTCCTGCCTCCATGGGTGTAAATGAGTCCTGGATGAGATTCTTGAGACTGTTTGAACCAGTAAACACTGTGTTCTCCATCACAGGTCCCAGTGTGTACTGTACAGTTCAGAGTCACAGAGCCTCCTGGCTGGATGCTCCCAGATGCCGACTGATGGACTGAAGCTGGGATGTTCAATCCTGGGCTCTTTACATGGATAACAATGCCCTCTATAAAGTTAAACGCACCTGAAATGCCACCTATGCAGTAATAAATACCTGTATCTGAAATTTGCACATATGAGATCTTCAGGTGATTTTTACCAAGGCTAATTTCCAGTTTCAAGCGTTGATCATTCACAAATTCACCAATCAGAGTTGCATTTTTGTCACGCTTATACGCTTTAGACAGAGGTCGTGGTTTCTGTCCTGGAGCTTGTTTATACCAGTACAACATCACTGCTGAACCATCTCCATAGAAACATTCTAAAGTCACAGGTTCACCTTCGCTTACTGATATGAAACGCAAAGATGATGACAGTGTCAGAGCAGTCACATCAGCTGAGGAGAAAATGGAGAACAAAAAAATGCAGTTTTTCTATACCATACTGTAACACACAGAACATATCAAAAATCGTCACAGGTAATATGCAGTCGCAAAAGATAGAACTTACCCACTGTCCACAAAAGCAGACATGTCACATGCAAAGCAAACATCGGAGGTGTCATGTTGTCGAAATTGCCGTTGCTGTTTGAGGGAAAGTCTGTACGTTCACTTCTTTTCATGGACAACATTGTTTTTGATTGGCCAATCAGAAGTGACTCTCAATGATCACATGACCAGTGCAGCCTGTACTGTTATTTTTGGTATTTTGAAAAAGAGTTCACAACAACAAAACAAATCAAAAGACAATTTGGAAAGATTAGAAACTCATGTAGACTCATGTAGAAAATTGTTTACACAGGTAATGTTTTATATCCAGTTTTTTTTAGTTTGTACACAAGACAGATAGGACTTTCTTCAGTGGTTATGAGAAAAATACTGAATCATCGTCTGTATCAATAAAAGGGGCCCCGTATTTTTTTATTAGTGTTAAATACACAAAATGTAAAGCATCTGAAATGTCTGACTGGTTTGAGTTCACACTTCAAATGGTTGTGGCTGGAATGTGTTGTGAAGGAGGGACAAGTCAGACCATGAACAGCCCCCTTTTGACCCATCTTGCATGACAGTATGTGAACTGAGACTGTTGTTTCTGACTGACTTTAGAAGACAAACATTACATGTGTGTTAAAGTAATATGTGCATATTACATATATAATCTACTAATTCTGCATTAAAATGACAACTCCACCCCTCTCATGCATGATTGTTTAATGGTTTGTACATCAACAGCGAAGCAAGCTTGACAACAGGAACCGTTGTGTTTTTTTCTACTCATGCAGCGTTATAGCAGTATCTGCCCCAAACAGCCACAGTACAGTACAGTAAAGTTTACAATACACGTTAGTATTGATCCCACGAGTGTACTCTCAACTCTCGTAATGCGCCTTCACTGATTGGTTGGTCATGTTTTCGGCAGTGTCTGGGCTGTAGTTTTGCAAGGATGCACGCCAACATCTTTCATCTTCCCGTCTGACGCCACTCCCAACTGGGTCACTTATCCCGGCTCGTCACTGTCTTGAGTTAGCCTTGGTTACTTTCCTAGATTCTGCTTATACCAAAACACCATTATTCCACTGTCAGCCTTATAAAAAAAACATTGTGATGACACACTGTCTCCATTATTTTATCACTTAAAACCACTCTCCTGATGCATAAATGAGGACAATTTAAGATCAGTCGTCAGAGCGGAAAAGAAGAGAAAGTAGGAAGAAAATGAATGCAATGATAGAACTTTTTTGCAAAGCTTTGACATTGCAATATAAATGATTAAGCCTAAGCAAACGTTATAAAACTGGAATAAGATTCTACAGCCATAGCTGTCCAAAAGCTGTTCAAACATTTCACGGACAGCCACAAAAAGAAACCCCATGGTGGCACTAGATAAAGAGTCAGGGGATCGTCAAAGTCAGTAGGATTGGAACTATGGGGACCATGAATCTCTGCACCAAATTTTGAACCAATCCAACGAAGAATTCCATGTAATAGTTACCAAGACATGAAGCATGCATCTAAGACTGCCAATCTCACGGAAGTACCATAGGAGAAGTCAGGGGAGAGTCAGTATGAGTCACCCTCTGGGGACAATGACTGCAACATTGCCCTCCACTGAACCATGCCACTATCATGGCTATATATATATATATATATACTCATCTTTGCACTTTGCAGCTAATGCTGCTTGTGAAGTTACATGAGGGTGTGTATTGGTTCAGCTGTTCTCCCGAGCACACACATAAAGGCAACTGTTGGATTGGTATGGTCTGATAGTCTCCCACTTATGTGAGAGGGTATGATGAGCAGTTCAGACTTGTACCACCTACAATACAGTCATGAAGCATTCGAAATGAGAAATGATGACAAAAAACAAAAAATCAAATTATTGACTGTGCATACATTTATGCTACTTAGATGTTAGAAGTAGATTACTAATGTTTATTAAACCCTCTTTTAGCTTTTCAACACTGATTTGTGGACATAATCCTCTAAAATAGTCTCGCCATTGGACTCATACTGTGTGACTGCCATGTATGAAAACACTGCAGAGGCTTCCTGTTTGAAACCACAGAGACAATAGAGGGCAAAGGGTCCTAGAAAAGTGTGCAACCAAGCTCATCTTTGTCAGACAATCATAAAGAGGTTTCAAATGATGCACATGTACACTAATGACCTGACCAGCTCGTTTCCACCATGTTTAAAACTTGTATTCAGATATAACGTGTTGGCAGGGTCTTGTTTTCACCCAGCTATGAGTTACATCTGTATCAGTCACTCTCAATGATGAAGATTTTCGTTGTAAATGAAGTGATGTATAACCTCCTTTCAGTTGTGCAGCACTAATAGACTGATTTTGTTTCAATAGTAATGGCCAACTGAAAGCTCTCTGAAGTGCCTGAGCCCACAGACACCACAGAGGTATGTTGTGTGTGGTTGTGTTTGTGCATTGTACATGTCAGTTATATTTGGGGTACAGAAATGGCACATTTGAGAGCGCATATCATACTGTGACGAGAACACTTAGTTGGTGAAAACAGCGTTTTACATGTTTATTGCAAGGCAAAACTTTACATTCAGTATACTGAGATATCTAAATCTGACAGCAGTGCTCATTTAATAAAATATGACACACATACATAGATTAGTAGACACATTTTCTTCTAAACAAGTCCAAATGCAATATTTCAAGCTCCTACTGCCTAACACCTGAGTACACGCATTCACTTTGAGTGTCGTCCGTCTGTCTTGGTGACCAATTGGGCCTGAATTCCTTCAGAGCAGCATAATGGAGGTTGTCTGAATCTTGGTTATTCTGTTAATGAAATATAATTTCAACGTTGTCACTCTATGAATACACATCACTTGTCTGACAAATACATGAATTGTACATACCGACACAAGCACCTGCACAATTGATCAGATTGATACAACAGCTCAAGAAGCACCTTTGTGTTCGGCAAATTAACCATTTACAACATACTGTAGGAGCAAACAACCCATAACACTTTGCTCATATTGACATACCCACATACAATATTTAAGTGACTTCAAAAATATTCTGATTGGGAACCTTGGAACAAGGATCATGCGGACGGAATTTCATTTTGGGGTGAACTCTTAAACGTTCCTGTGGTGTTAAAACACATGCTAGCTACTGTATGTAGTATGTCAGAGTAATCGTATCAAATCGAATCAATTTGCGCAGGTGTTGCTTTTATCACACCCTATTGGTCTTTATCATAGTGTGATATACATTGATTTATTGATGTGATACCTCAAAAAAATACTTACCCCTGCATTTGGACTCAAGGAAGCAGAGGATTGTGAGTCTGGTTAAGAAAAACAACAATAAACACTTTAAGAATTCATATAATAAGCTGGTGGGGAGTAAACAACTACTTTAATGTCTTGATTTTGTCTGTTATATATAACTGATATGATGGAAATACCCTGAAATAGCATATCAGCATTAGGTTAATGCATAAAGATACATACTAAAACCACCTCATACAGTAACACCTGCACTATTTAACAGAATGAAGTCGCCATCATATTAAGTTCATAGTCAAGTTGAACGTCAAAATTAACGTCAGAAAATCTGAAATGTTGGTTGACTTTGACAATCGTATCAACTTTGAATGGCTACACCTCCGTTATTATAAACAATAAACTATGAAAATTAGAAAATGAAAGTTGGCTTACCTGTACGTCCACATCTGTTTCTTTTGTTCAGTGTATATGCTGCGTATGCCAGCAAAACCACCAGGATGGTGCTCAGTGTCAAAGCTCCAGTCAAGCAATACACCAAGACAGAAGAGTCACTCTTTCCTGCAAAAACAGATGATAGCAGACATGAAAGAGCGGTAGACTATTAAGGAGGCACTCAACATAATTTATATCCATATGAAACATCTTTCATCATGTTACTTACGCTTTGAAGGCATCTTCTCCACCCCAAACAGTATGTGTCCACATGAGGCAACAGCACAGTAGGTCCCAGCATGAGAACGAGTCAGGCTCTTCATTGTCAAGTTGTAGACACAGGTGTGTGTTTGTGTGTTGTTTTTACTCCCGCACTGATCGTTCCTGCCTCCATGGGTGTACATGAGTCCTGATTGCCATTCTTCTGATTGTTTGAACCAGTAAACACTGTGTTCTTCATCACAGATCCCAGTGTGTGCGGTACAGTTCACAGAGTCTCCTGGCTGGATGCTGTCAGATGCTGACTGGTGAACCAAAGTCGGGATGTTCAAACCTGAACCCTTCACACTGACAGTAATGCCCCCTACAAATTCAAATGCATACTTATAGAAAGTTGTGCAGTAGTAAGTAGCTGAGTCTGAAATGCGCAAATCCGAGATTGTCAAGTGATTATTGCCATTTCCTGTGTCCAGGGCGAAGCGAGAATCGCTCTTGAATTCGTTCTGAAAGATGCCACCTTTGTCATCTTTATGGTAGGTAGAGAGGAGCCGTGGTTTCTGCCCCAGAGTTTGCTTATACCAGTAAAACATCGCTGCATCACCTGTATAGGAGCACTGCAGGGTCACGCTGTCACCTAGATTAGCTGACACAAAACCACTGTCTTGACGGACATATGTAGACGCTTTCAGAACCGTCGTCGGAGCTAAAGGGAAAAGATATCCAGAAAGAGCACATATAATTCAGTTACCATATTGTCTATGTGTAAAATCTGCAATTGTAACAAAAAGAAAACGTACCTATTCTGCCCAAGAACAGGTAAGTCACACACAAAGCAAACCACATGGTGTTCATCGTGTTCCAATTCTGTGTCGAATGAATCGCATCTCAATACGTTTTCCACTCTTCAGAGGGAGGACTCTCTTTTTGATTGGCTAATAGGAACATCAGCTGGTTTTGAAACAATGAACACATGATCACTGCTGTTTTGTATGCAGTGCACTGAGGGAGACCAATGAGGTCAAGCTAGTCGCTTTTTTATAATTCATAAAAAAAGTAGAACTGGGCCTTCTGTACCTCCCCCACCACCAAAAAAAAAATGTGTGGCATCACTGGCCATTTTCAAGCTTTAGGCAAAATATTTTGCTGTTCCATCTTAAAAATTGCGTTCTTATACTTCAGCACACAACCACACACACGCACACAGCCACAGCCACACACACAGCCACACACAGCCACACACACAGCCACACACATCGGACACCAGGTAGACAGTCACTTTATGAACAATCATTTAACAAGTGTGTGGAAACAAAATGCAACTGGTTCAACGAGATGCAACACTGTAGCAAAACCAGCAATAAAAAATCACTTCCACTCACCAATGAAGTTCAGACAACAAGCACTCCCAGCAGTAGGGCCTCTTGTGTCGAACTGGCCCTGTAAGCCAAGTGTAACGTTCCTAAATGCTAGCCTGAAAGTGGTGCGCATAGCCTGCTTTTGCAGGTTGATTGAGCTCAAGGAGTTCGGGCATTGGGCTTTTTTTTAAATAATATCCATCTTTTCATTGAATGGGCGTCTTGAAAAGGGCACTGACAACAAATCTGCGATGATATCATCTTCACCTGTTGCCATTTTCAATCACAACTCGCTAGTTAAGCTAGGTCTTGTGTGACCTAGCATTGAGCAAGCAGGCCTTCTGACCATCCAGTCAAAGGACATGAAAATGCAAGACATCACTGGAAACTTGCTAGATGGCCTGTGTTGCCAACACGAAATCTGATTGGTTAAAACAACAGTTTCATTGTCACTTGCTTTAAGCTACAGACGCCAACACTACCGATTCTGAAGGTGTCAAGGCAGATTTCTTTGACCCTGGCAACACTTGATGGCTGAAATATGATTGGATAGAACATAAACATACATTAGTGGGAGCAGCGCAACCAAGAGAAAAGCTATGAAATGAAGAGAATAGACTATTGGAAATAATTAAACACATATTCATGGAAAAAAATATATCAATTGCGTTTCTTGTGTCATCGCATTGCGACCCGGGGGGAAAAAGCTGGAAAAATACGGACATGGATGATTACACTTCTGCCTGAAGTAGATGAGTGTTATTTGAGTCTGAAACAAAGTGCTGGATTAACAACAAAAAAAAACTGACATGACCATCCCAAAAACCATGCTGCTAGCATAACCCAAAGAAATATTTTCTTTGCAGCAGCCATTGTGGTTGAGGCAAGTAGGTGGCGATGCTCATGACATTACCTGGGGGTGGTACATTGTTGCCTCTCCCAGGTGCGTATGCTGTTGCCACTGTTTGGTTGGTTTGGTTTGACCAGTCAGGCTGAAACAAAAGACTTCCATGAGAGAACATGATAAGCAGTCTAGACTATCTGCAAATGGCCACTCCCTCAGCAAGGATGGTTTTGAGGGGTTTTGGCAGTGCAGTTAAAATACCCAAAACAATGCAATAATTGCATACATGAATGTCACATAGTTTTTATATGTTCTTGTCATTATTTCCTTAAACCCTGTTTTAGTCTTTAGGCTCTGATTTATTAATATAATCCATTAAAATAGCCTGTGTGTTGGGCCTGTACTGTGTGACTGCTGTGCACGAAAATACTGCAGAGACGTCCGATTTGAAACCACAGAGACAAAGAGAGCAAAGGGTCCTGCAGAAACATGACCAAATACGCTGAGAGCTATTGAGAGACACCTTTGATTGTTGAACACACAGAGGTCTAAGACAGTACCTAACACCTCTGGGCTGTGGCGTACAATCAGCACAATGCGTAACAGTAAACAACCTTAGAAGACGTTTGGGAAATGCATTTAGTCCACTGACTGTCTGACAGACACGTTCAAAACTTGCATTCAGATATCATGAGTGGGCGGGTCTGGTTACCACCCTGCTGTGAGAAGCTCGGCCCTACCGAGTCACATCCGCATCAACCATGCTTGGTGTTGTCAAGGGTTTGCACTCAAAATTCAGAGTCTGTCGAACTCACTTGAGATGTGTTTAAGCCACTTATAGTGTTGTTGCTGAAAGTAATATGTGCTCTTTATCTGCTTGTGAAGTTACAGTTTTCTCACTTTCTGTAAAGACTGGCTTTCTCACATTCTCTTGTGCACTTCCTCAGGCTCTTTCTTCCTCGTTCTCTCACTCGTTTACCTAAAGAGAGACCCACCTCTAGCTCTGAGCGAATGAAGAGGGGAAACACTGTGAGAGACAGATTGCACCAGACAAAGGGAGACCTTTTCTTTGAACAAGTGCAAAACGTGCTCTCTCGTGGCATCAACTCATGTATGACCAGGAAATGAGCATCTTTGCGAATGGGCGTCAACCAGTCAGTGGGAGTATTCAATGGATGGTTGTGGCCTGTCATGACCCATTGTTTAAGATGATCATGTGCATGTTTGGTTTGTGAAATAAAGTTACGTGTTGCATCCTTTTAGCAGAGCAGCACTGAAACACGTACAGTTTCTCTGCAGGTCCACCAACATGGTCGCTGATTTTCTTTTAATGGTAATTTTCCACTGTGAACGCTCCTTCACGTGTCAGAGCCCACAGAGACCACAGAGTGTGTGGTTGTGTTTGTCCGTTGTAAACAACAGTTTGTTTTTTTTAGTGACAGTTGAATAGCAGCACGTAGGTCATACTGTACAAAGAAATCTTGGTCACTGAAACCAATGTTGTACAAGTTTATTGCAGGGCAAAAATACAACATGAAGTGAGATCTGACAGCAGTGCTCATGTTCAGAAGGAATTACTTTGCACAGAATGGTCGACACAATGTTTTTGCACAGAAACAAGTTATAAATGCAGCATTTCCTGCTTCTACTGCCTCACACTGGAGTTCACACACTCACTTTGGATGTCGTCCTGTCTTGTTGATCTGTTGACCTTGTGTCCCCACAAAGAGAGCATAATGCATTCTGTCTGAATTTTAACAATCCTGTTAATAAAATGTCATTTTTACATCAACACCTGCACAATGCATTGATCACAATGATACAACAGCACTTATATAATAGTACCTCTGTGCTTGACAGATTGGCCATAATGCAATGGTGTTTATTGTTCTTACCCCCTACACCAGCCACTCCCAGCTTTATCTATGACCTGGCCCCATTTGAAATTGAAAAATATTTTTGGCCTTTTGCCTAAACTTTTGATTAGGACTCTGTTCCCCTCAGCGACGTTATGAATGATAGGGACGATGTTTTGTCAATGTCTGCTCCCAAATCAAGACTTCTGTGCTCTGCAATGCTGCCTGCTGACCTTAGTCTGCACAACTGGGTGCTGGTTTAGGTCGGCAGGTGGGTAACAGATCAATGGGAAGCCTAAATGGTTCAGTTTCCCACAAAATGACAACAGAAATTCTGTAGATATCAGTTTTAGTGCTGATAACATTTGCAACTGATAAACAATGGAGCAAAAAAAAAAAAAAGTAATATGTTGAGGTCTGTGTATCACAGCCATGTGGCACAGAGACAGTTGAAGTCATCTCACTTTTATCCATTGTCTTTGTAAAAGCTTGTTTAATCAGTTTATCAGAAGGCGTATTTTTTTTTTTTTTTTACAATCAGCATATTTCGGTGGAATTATATTTCCAAAAGCCATGTTATACTTTCAAAAGAGTCAGTATGAAGTCACGTTCTACTGCACAAAGACACAGTTGCTTGCTTTACACTGAGGTACACACATTCACTCCAGGTGTTGTCTCTCTTTCGTCTGTTGACCCTGTTCTCCCTCGAAACGTTCTCATAGTCATTATCTTCATTTTGGTAAACCTGTTAAGGAAAAAAAAACAATATCAGGAATAACATTCACAAAACATTTAGTTTATTTGAATGGTAACATATTCAGTTGTCTCAATAGGAAATACCTTATCAGTCGTCGCTGATGGACATGAAGATCTTCCCAGAGACTCTGAAAAGCAAATTGAAAATGTTACCATGTTGTAATGTCCAGAATATACACACTATTGACAAAAACATGATCAATTACCTGTACAAAGGCAGCTGTGTCTCCTGTTCGTCATGCACACTAAGAAAGACATTAAAACACACAGAGTGGTGGAGAATGCTGACGTGCCAGTCAAGAAATACACCAAGACAGGAGAGTCTTCATCACCTGTAGATCGAGTCAAGAGGAGATATTACACAGCTTTCAGTCATGTTCATCTGAGTTTAAATATGAAGTAAGTCTGACAGAAAGTTACTTACCCTCAAAGTCCAGCTTGGTCCCGTTTCCAAACAGCATGTGTCCACATGAGGCAACAGCACAGTAGTAGGTCCCAGCGTGAGAAAGATTCAGGCTCTTCATTGGTAAGTTGTAGACACAGGTGTGTGTTTGTGTGTTGTCTTTCCTCTCACACTGATCATTCCTGCCTCCATGGGTGTAAATGAGTCCTGGATGAGAATCTGGAGACTGTTTGAACCAGTAAACACTGTGTTCTCCATCACAGGTCCCAGTGTGTACTGTACAGTTCAGAGTCACAGAGCCTCCTGGCTGGATGTTCCCAGATGCTGACTGATGGACCGAAGCTGGGATGTTCAAACCTGAGCCCTTCACACTGACAGTAAAGCCCTCCACAAATTCAAAGTCATACGCATAGCAACCTGTGCAGTAGTAAGTAGCTGAGTCTGAAATGCGCAAATCCAAGATTGTCAAATGATTTTTGCCATTTCCTGTGTCCAGGGCGAAGCGAGAATTGTTCTTGAATTCATCCTTAAAGATGCCACGTTTGTCATGTTTATAGTAGGTAGAGAGGAGCTGTGGTTTCTGCCCTAGAGTTTGCTTATACCAGTAAAACATCACTGCTTCACCTGTATAGAAGCATTGCATGGTCACGCTGTCACCTAGATTAGCTGACACAAAACCACTGTCTTGACGCGCATATGTTGACGTTTTCAGAACAGTCGTTGGAGCTGAAGGGAAAAGAAATCCAGAGAGGGCACATTTAATTTGAATACCATAATGCCAATATGAAAAATCTGCAATCACCATAAAAATACAAGTTACACAGAAAACTTACCTATTCTTTCCAAGAACAGATAAATCAGACATAAAGCAAACCACATGGTGTTCACCGTGTTCCAATTCTGTGATGAATGAATCGCACCTCAATACCTTTTCGACTCCTTAGAGAGAGGACTCTCTTTTTGATTGGCTAACAGGAACATCAATGAACACATGATCAGTGCTGCTTTGAATGCAGTGCATTGAGAGACCAATGAGGTCAAGCAAGTCCCTTTTTAAAATTCATCAGTGTTCAAAAGCATGAGCATTTGTGATTGCTACACAAAAGCCCCACTTAAACTCTAGTGTTTATAGACTGACAGAAACTACCAATGCCATGTAGCAGTTACTGCTGTACCATTTTGCACGTTTTGATATTGTTGTGTTGGTGCTGGTTCTAGATCATGATAATCAGCAGTGTTTCATAAAAACTGATCATCAATGTTTTTAATTTCATAGCATTGTGACTTGCGGGAAAAGACTGGAAACATGTTTTTTTAACCAGACCATTAGTATTTTTGTTGCCTAAACTTAGCCAAGCATTGTCTTTACCTAAATCTAGCCAAGTATTTTTTTTTTTTTTTTTGTTGCCTAAACCTTACCAAGAATTTTTGTTGGATAAACCTAGCTAAGTATTTTTTTTGCCTTAACCTAGCCAACTTATTTGTTGCCTGAACCTATCTAAGCATTTTTGTTGCCTAAAGCTAACTAATCGTTTTTGTTGCCTAAGCCTAGCCATGCATTTTTGTTGCCTAAATCTGAACAAGGATTTTTGTTGCCTAAACCTAGCCAAGTATTTTTGTTGCCAAAAGCAAGCCAAGTATTTGTGTTGCCTAAACCTAGCCAAGTACATTTCTTGCCTGAACTTAACCAAGGATTTTTGTTGCTTAAACCTAGCCAAGTATTATTGTTGCTTAAACCTTACTAAGGAATTTTGTTGCCTGAACCTGACCAAGTATTTTTGTTGCTTCAACCTTGCTAAGGATTTTTGATGCCTAAACCTAGCAATTTATTGTTGTTGCCCGAAACCTATCCAGTGATTTTTGTTGCATAAAACTAGCCAAGGATTTGTATTGCCTAAATCTAGCCAAGTATTTGTGTTGCCTAAACCTAGCCTAGTTGTTTTGTTGCTTAAACCTAAGGATTTTTGGTGCTCAAACCAAGCCAAATATTCCTGTTTTATAAACCCCATCAAGTATTTAATTTGCCTAACCAAGTACTTCTGTTGCCTAAACTTAACCAAGTATTTTTATGGCCTTAACCTAGCCAAGTTATGTGTTGCCTAAACCTAACCAATAATTTCTGTTGCTTAAACCTAGCCAAGTATTTTTGTTGCTTAAGCCTAACCAAGGATTTGTGTTGCCTAAACCTAACCAAGGATTTGTGTTGCCTAAAGCTAACCTAGTATTTTTGTTGCATAAACCTAGCAATTTATTTTTGTTGCCAAATCTGATCCAAGGATTTTTGTTGCCTAAAGCTAGCCAAGTATTGGTGTTGCCTAAACCTAGCCGAGTACTTTTGTTGCCTGAACCTAACCAAGGATTTCTGTTGCTTAAATCTAGTTAATATTTTTTGTTGCCTAAGCTTAGCTACTTTTGTTGCCTAAACTTAGCTATTCATTGTTGTGGCTCAAACAACAACAAAATAGTTATATGAAAGTAAATGTGAACTTTTAAGTGTAAAAAATAAGTGAAAAGTACAACAGTTTGTTCCCAGCAGGTCACAAACCCTAGATTGCTCAGATCAATTCTTACTTTCATTCCTCCATAAATGCTTGCTCCAGATGCAGACTTTATCAATTATTATGAAAATGTATACACGAAAAGTGCTATACAAATATTGATTGACTGATTGATTGATTGATTGATTGATTGATTGATTGATTGATTGATTGATTGATTGATTCCAAGAGCAATGAGACACAAAGGTATGACATCACAACGGCATGACTGGTCAGATATATTGACAGCCCTGAGTGACATTAATCATGATGCTCAAGTAACAATACCAACATGGTGATATCAGATAAACCCACATGTGGTTAATTTTGCTTAAACAGTGATTTTTTTCAGTACATTTGCCACACTCCTTACAAAACAAAAATGTCATGGCCCCTGCTTGCATGATACAATAGTCAGTGGAAAACCTTTGTGCTAGTACAACTGACTGTCGGGCAGACATACTATACTACTGTGGGTGGACATGAGATGTTTGGTCTGACAACAGTGTGAGCTCATTACTGCCCCAGCATGGCTGGTCCCGAGGGTGCATATGCACAAATGTGCTGTGCATAAAAAAAAACATGAGACTTCCTATTTGAACCATAAAGATATAAGGAGTGGAGGGGAGTCAAAAAATACATGACCAAAGTCTAGTGAGCACTAATCTTTGGCTGACAACCACACTGAGGCACAAAAAAAAAGATCCTCTCACCTCTGGGTTTAAGGTATGCGATCAGCACATTTACAGTAAACGAGTTACAAAGACACGTCACTTGTGGTGGGCATGCCTCGAATGTGTCACGTCCAGATCAAATATGCTTAAAGGTTGCAATGGTACCAACACCAACCAAATAAAATGAGCTGTGTTAAAGGGAAACAGGAAGCCTTTAGCATTGGCTATAAACTTTATTCTTATGTCCGTTTTCCTCCATCAAGTACAGTATCTTTGCCCACAGTCACCTCTGACATCAGTTATGTGCGGTTGCTTGTTTGCACGTTGTTGACTACAAGTGTGTAGGTGTGGAAACATGGCACCTCGATCACATCAAAGAAACGTGGCCTTGCTGTAGCTGGGGGAACGTGTTTAATTCATCCTCAGGAGGTGAAATCATTTATTGAGTACAAATGAAACAGCCCACTTCTAGACCCTCACGCTGGAGTACACACAGGCGTCGTCTCTCTGCCTCGCTGTTTTGTTGGCCTTGTTCATCCTCACAGAAGCATAATGGAGGTTGTCTACATCTTGGTAACCCTGGGAATAGAATATACAAGGGTTAAATGCCCAGTACATGTCTCCTGACTGATACAGATATGTGTGATCATCTGTTTAGTCTAATGCAAACTACAAAAAAAAAAGGACCAAGACTGTGAGAAAGGTGTTAACTCTCCTGTTGTGGTTTTTGAAACTAAATATAATTTTTAAAAAATGATAAAAATGAAAGGAAAAATCGATACCAACAACAGCAACGGGTGAAACTCACCTCTGCGCTGGGAGCCGATGCAGACGAGGCTCTTTCTCGAGGGTCTGGTTGTGGAAAAAAACAACAAAAGGCTGCTTTAACATTCATGATACTTTTCATGAGAAGAATACTCCTTTTGACTTAAATGGATAACTGAAAGTGATGAAACAGTTAATCTGATTTTAGGGTTTTCTATTCAAACACTGGCAACTACTACATAACATCAGCCAATCATATATGAGGACTTTTAAAATTTAATAAGGATACTGCTTTCACTTCTCAGCTCCAAGTAAGCAATATTGGTATTTATGATTTGAAATGCATTGATTTTTTTGTACTGATGATGTTTGCAGCTGATAAAACAAAAGGTATTATTTTATCTTATCGGCTGTCATCCAAGGATTTTAGAGTTATCTCTACTGTATACTATATACCACATATATTCCATGGTATTTGTCTAACAGTAGCTAACTATATATTTTTGAAACATTTTGGCCAGTTATCTGTATCATTATCACAACTGAATGGATATCCTTGTCCTGGCTCTACTCACTTTTGACAAACTGGCAATAGAAAAGCGAATCAGCAGCTGGTTTGACTCGGCTCGGCCAAAAGTGCCGGTAGAAAAATGGCATAAGCAATTTCCCTTGATGCGCTCAGGGAAAATGTAGATGTTCAAGTCAAGTGGTGGATTTGGTAGCAGGTATTTCTGTCTAAATTTGGTTAACATAAAGACTCACATCATTTGGTTGTGCTTCAATAGCACAAAGATTGACACCCACTATCAATTTATGGAATTACATTTTAGCCTACCTGTGCTGTTTCTCTTGTACATTGTGTATGTCGTATAAGCCAGTAAAACAATCAGGATGGTGGTGAATGCCAAAGCTCCGCTCAAGAAATACACCAAGACAGGAGATTCTTCATTGTCTGCAAATGAACATTAGGAGAAATGGCAGAATTTTTCATCATTTTCAAATATAAATTAGTGTATGACACAGTCTTTGTTGGCATGTTACTTACCTTCAAAGTTCAGCTTGGTCCCGTTTCCAAACAGCATGTGTCCACATGAGGCGACAGCACAGTAGTAGGTCCCAGCATGAGAAAGATTCAGGCTCTTCATTGGTAAGTTGTAGATACAGGTGTGTGTTTGTGTGTTGTCTTTCCTCTCACACTGATCATTCCTGCCTCCATGGGTGTAAATGAGTCCTGGATGATAATCTGGAGACTGTTTGAACCAGTAAACACTGTGTCCTCCATCACAGGTCCCAGTGTGTACTGTACAGTTCAGAGTCACAGAGCCTCCTGGCTGGATGATCCCAGATGCTGACTGATGGACCGAAGCTGGGATGTTCAATCCTGGGCTCTTTACATGGATAACAATGCCCTCTATAAAGTTAAAAACATCTCCAATGCCACCTATGCAGTAATAAGTACCTGTATCTGAAATTTGCACACGTGAGATCTTCAGATGATTTTTACCAGAGCTAATTTTCAGTTTCAAGCGTTGATCATTCACAAATTCACCAAACAGAGTGGCATTTTTGGCACGCTTATACACTTTAGACAGAGGTCGTGGTTTCTGTACTGGGGATTGTTTATACCAGTACACCATAATTACTGGACCATCTCCATAGAAACATTCCAAAGTCACAGGTTCACCTTCGCTAACTGATATGAAACGCAAAGATGATGACAGTGTTAGAGCAGTCACATCAGCTGAGGAGAAAATGGAGAACAAACAAATGCAGTTTTTTTTTTATACCATACTGTAACACACAGAACAGAACATATCAAAAATTGTCACATCATCATAAGGTAATATGCAGTCGCAAAAGATAGAACTTACCCACTGTCCACAAAAGCAGACATGTCACATACAAAGGAAACATCGGAGGTGTCATGTTGTTGAAATTGCCGTTGCTGTTTGAGGGAATGTCTGTACGTTCACTTCTTTTCATGGACAAGATTGTTTTTGACTGGCCAATCAGAAGTGACTCTCAATGATCACATGACCAGTGCAGTCTGTAGTGTTATTTTTGGTATTTTGAAAAAGGGTTCACAACAACAAAATGAATCAAAAGACAATTTGGAAAGATTAGAAACTCATGTAGACTCATGTAGAAAATTGTTTACACAGTTTTGTTCAGTTTGTACACAAGACAGATAGGACTTTCTTCAGTGGTTCTGGGATAAATACTGAATCATCGTCTGTATCAATAAAAGGGGCCCTGTATTTTTTTTTTTATTCGTGTTAAATACACAAAATGTAAAGCCTCTGAAATGTCTGACTGGTTTGAGTTCACACTTCAAACGGTTGTGGCTGGAATGTGTTTTGAAGGAGGGACAAGTCAGACCATGAACAGCCCCCTTTTGACCCATCTTGCATGACAGTATGTGAACTGAGACTGTTGTTTCTGACTGACTTTAGAAGACAAACATTACATGTGTGTTGAAGTAATATGTGCATATTACATTTTTTATCTACTAATTCTGCATTAAAATGACGACTCGACCCTTGTCATACGTGGTTGTTTGATGGTTTGTACATCAACAGCAAAGCAAGCTTGACAACAGGAACCGTTGTGTTTATTTGCTCTACTCATGCAGCGTTATAGCAGTATCTGCCCCAAACAGCCACAGTACAGTACAGTAAAGTTTACCATACACGTTAGTATTGATCCCACGAGTGTACTCTCAACTCTCGTAATGCGCCTTCACTGATTGGTTGGTCATGTTTTCGGCGGTGTCTGGGCTGTAGTTTTGCAAGGATACACGCCAACATCTTTCATCTTCCCGTCTGACGCCACTCCCAACTGGGTCACTTATCCCGGCTCGTCACTGTCTTGAGTTAGCCTTGGTTACTTTCCTAGATTCTGCTTATGCCAAAACACCATTATTCCACTGTCAGCCTTATAAAAAAAAAAATATTGTGATGACACACTGTCTCCATTATTTTATCACTTAAAACACTCTCCTGATGCATAAATGAGGACAATTTAATATCAGTCGTCAGAGCGGAAAAGAAGAGGAGGGAGGAAGAAAATTAATGCAATGATAGAACTTTATTGCTTCGACATTGCAATATAAATTATTAAGCCTAAGCAAACGTTATAAAACTGGAATGAGATTCTACAGCCATAGCTGTCCAAAAGCTGTTCAAACATTTCACGGACAGCCACAAATAGAAACCCCATGGTGACACTAGATAAAGAGTCAGGGGATCGTCAAAGTCAGTGGGATTGGAACTATGGGGACCATGAATCTCTGCACCAAATTTTGAACCAATCCAACGAAGAATTCCATGTAATAGTTACCGAGACATGAAGCATGCATCCAAGACTGCCAATCTCACGAAAGCACCATAGGCGAAGTCAGGGGAGGGTCAGTATGAGTCATCCTCTGGGGACAATGACTGCAACATTGCCCTCCACTGAACCATGCCACTAGCATGGCTATAAATATACTCATCTTTGCACTTTGCAGCTAATGCTGCTTGTGAAGTTACATGACGGTGTGTATTGTTTCAGCTGTTCTCCCGAGCACACACATGAAGGCAACCGTTGGATTGGGATGGTCTGATAGGCTGAAGCGCAACACTTATGTGGGAGGGTATGATAAGCAGTTCAGACTTGTGCCACCCACAATACAGTCATAAAGCATTCGAAATGAGAAATGATGACAAAAAAAACAAAAAATCTAATTATTGACTGTGTATGCATTTATGCTACATAGATGTTAGAAGTAGATTACTGATGTTTATTAAACCCTCTTTTAGCTTTTAAACACTGATTTGTGGACATAATCCTCTAAAATAGTCTCGCCACTGGACTCATACTGTGTGACTGCCATGTATGAAAACACTGCAGAGGCTTCCTGTTTGAAACCACAGAGACAATAGAGGGCAAAGGGTCCTAGACAAGTATACAACCAAGTACACTGAGAGCTCATCTTTGTCAGCCAGCCACACAGAGGTTTCAAATGATGTACATGTACACTCGTGACCTGACAAGCTCGTTCCCACCATGTTTAAAACTTGTATTCAGATATAACGTGTTGGCAGGGTCTTGTTGTCAGCCTGCTATGAGTTACATCTGTATCAGTCACTTTGTAAAATGAAGTGATGTATAACCTCCTTTCAGTAGTGCAGCACTAATAGACTGATTTTGTTTCAATAGTAATGGCCAACTGAAAGCTCTCTGAAGTGCCTGAGCCCACAGACACCACAGAGGTATGTTGTGTGTGGTTGTGTTTGTGCATCGCACATGTCAGTTATATTTGGGGTACAGAAATGGCACATTTGAGAGCGCATATCATACTGTGACGAGAACACTTGGTTGGTGAAAACAGCGTTTTACGTGTTTATTGCAAGGCAAAACTTTACATTCAGTATACTGAGATGAAATCTGACAGCAGTGCTCATTTAATAAAAAATGACTTTACATAGATTAGTAGACACATTTTCTTCTAAACAAGTCCAAATGCAATATTTCAAGCTCCTACTGCCTAACACCTGAGTACACGCATTTACTTTGAGTGTCGTCCGTCTGTCTTGGTGACCAGTTGGGCCTGAATTCCTTCAGAGCAGCATAATGGAGGTTGTCTGAATCTTGGTTATTCTGTTAATGAAATATAATTTTAAAGTTGTCACTCTATGAATACACATCACTTGTCTGACAAATACATGAATTGTACACACCGACACAAGCACCTGCACAATTGATCAGATTGATACAACAGCTCAAGAAGCACCGTTGTGTTCGGCAAATTAACCATTTACAACATACTGTTTGAGCAAACAACCCATAACACTTTGCTCATATTGACATACCCACATACAATATTTAAGTGACTTCAAAAATATTCTGATTGGGAACCTTGGAACAAGGATCATGCGGACGGAATTCCATTTTGGGGTGAACTGTTTAATCTTCCTGCGGTGTTAAAACACATGCTAGCTACTGTATGTAGTATGTCAGAGTAATCGTATCAAATCGGATCAATTTGCGCAGGTGTTGCTTTTATCACACCCTATTGGTCTTTATCAGAGTGTGATATACATTGATTTATTGATGCGATACCTCAAAAAAATACTTACCCCTGCATTTGGACTCAAGGAAGCAGAGGATTGTGAGTCTGGTTAAGAAAAACAACAATAAACACTTTGAGAATTCATATAATAAGCTGGTGGAGAGTAGACGACTACTTTAACGTCTTGATTTTGTCTGTTATATATAACTGATATGATGGAAATACCCTGAAATAGCATATCAGCATTAGATTAATGCATAAAGATACATACTAAAACCACCTCATACAGTAACACCTGCACTATTTAACAGAATGAAGTCGCCATCATATTAAGTTCATAGTCAAGTTGAACGTCAAAATTAACGTCAGAAAATCTGAAATGTTGGTTGACTTTGACAATCGTATCAACTTTGAATGGCTACACCTCCGTTATTACAAACAATAAACTATGAAAATTAGAAAATGAAAGTTGGCTTACCTGTGCGTCCACATCTGTTTCTTTTGTTCAGTGTATATGCTGCGTATGCCAGTAAAACCACCAGGATGGTGCTCAGTGTCAAAGCTCCAGTCAAGTAATACACCAAGAAAGATGAGTCACCCTTTCCTGCAAAAATAGATGATAGCAGACATGAAAGAGCGGTAGACTATTAAGGAGGCACTCAACATAATTTATATCCATATGAAACATCTTTCATCATGTTACTTACGCTTTGAAGGCATCTTCTCCACCCCAAACAGTATGTGTCCACATGAGGCAACAGCACAGTAGGTCCCAGCATGAGAAGGATTCAGGCTCTTCGTTGGCAAGTTGTAGACACAGGTGTGTGTTTGTGTGTTGTTTTTACTCCCGCACTGATCGTTCCTGCCTCCATGGGTGTACATGAGTCCTGATTGCAATTCTTCTGATTGTTTGAACCAGTAAACACTGTGTTCTCCATCACAGATCCCAGTGTGTGCAGTACAGTTCACAGAGTCTCCTGGCTGGATGGTCTCAGATGCTGACTGGTGAACCAAAGCGGGGATGTTCAAACCTGAACCCTTCACACTGACAGTAATGCCCTCTACAAATTCAAATGCATACTTATAGGAAGTTGTGCAGTAGTAAGTAGCTGAGTCTGAAATGCGCAAATCCGAGATTGTCAAGTTATTATTGCCATTTCCTGTGTCCAGGGCGAAGCGAGAATCGCTCTTGAATTCGTTCTGAAAGATGCCACCTTTGTCATCTTTACGGTAGGTAGAGAGGAGCCGTGGTTTCTGCCCCAGAGTTTGCTTATACCAGTAAAACATCGCTGCATCACCTGTATAGGAGCACTGCAGGGTCACGTTGTCACCTAGATTAGCTGACAAAAAACCACTGTCTTGACGGACATATGTAGACGCTTTCTGAGCAGTCGATGGCGCTAAAGGGAAAAGAGATCCAGAAAGAGCACATATAAATCAATTACCATATTGTCTATGTGTAAAATCTGCAATCTTAATAAAAATAAAGTTACACAGAAAACGTACCTATTCTGCTCAAGAACAGGTAAGTCACACACAAAGCAAACCACACGGTGTTCATCGTGTTCCAATTCTGTGTCGAATGAATCGCATCTCAATACGTTTTCCACTCTTCAGAGGGAGGACTCTCTTTTTGATTGGCTAATAGGAACATCAGCTGGTTTTGAAACAATGAACACATGATCACTGCTGTTTTGTATGCAGTGCACTGAGGGAGACCTCAGTCAAACTAGTCGCTGTTTTTATAATTCATAAAAAAAAGTAGAACTGGGCCTTCTGTACCTCCCCCACTACCAAAAAAAAAAAATCACTAACGAAAAATATGTGGCATCACTGGCCATTTTCAAGCTTTAGGCAAAATATTTTGCTGTTCCATCTTAAAAATTGCGTTCTTATACTTCAGCACACAACCACACACACACACACACACACAGCCACAGCCACACACACAGCCACACACAGCCACACACACAGCCACACACATCGGACACCAGGTAGACAGTCACTTTATGAACAATCATTTAACAAGTGTGTGGAAACAAAATGCAACCGGTTCAACGAGATGCAACACTGTAGCAAAACCAGCAATAAAAAATCACTTCCACTCACCAATGACGTTCAGACAACAAGCACTCCCAGCAGTAGGGCCTCTTGCGTCAAAGAAAAGGGCACTGACAATAAATCTGCAATGATATAATCTTCACCTGTTGCCATTTTCAATCACAACTCGCTAGTTATGTTAGGTCTTAAGCAGACCTTCTGACCATCCAGTCAAAGGATGTGAAAATGCAAGACATCACTGGATGCCTGCTAGATGGCCTCAGTGTTGACAACTTTAAATCTGATTGGTGAAAGCAACAGCTTCATTGCCACTTACTTTAAGCTACAGAAGCCAACACTATTGATTCTGAAGATGTCAAGGCAGATTTCTTTGACCCTGGCAACACTTGATGGCTGCAATATGACTGGATAGAAGATAGAATTTAACACATATTCATGGAAAAAAATATATATATTAAAACATAAGACAGCGATTCTGATAGTGTTTAGGCCAGCAGACAAAAAAAATGTGTTTCAGGTACCATCACTCAAAGTGACCATTCACATTTCTTGTGTCATCGCATTGCGACCCGGGGGGAGAAAGCTGGAAAAATACCGACATGGATGATTACACTTCTGCCTGAAGTAGATGAGTGTTATTTGAGTCTGAAACAAAGTGCTGGATTAACAATAAAAAAAACTGACATGACCATCCCAAAAACCATGCTGCTAGCATAACCCAAAGAAGTATTTTCTTTGCAGCGGCCATTGTGGTTGAGGCAAGTAGGTGGCGATGCTCATGACATTACCTGGGGGTGGTATATTGTTGCCTCTCCCAGGCGCATATACTGTTGCCACTGTTTGGTTGGTTTGGTTTGACCAGTCAGGCTGAAACATGATAAGCAGTCTAGACTATCTGCAAATGGCCACTCCCTCGGCAAGGATGGTTTTGAGGGGTTTTGGCAGTGCAGTTAAAATACCCAAAACAATGCAATAATTGCAAACATGAATGTCACATAGTTTTTATATGTTCTTGTCATTATTCCATTAAACCCTGTTTTAGTCTTTAGGCTCTGATTTATTAATATAATCCATTAAAATAGCCTGCATGTTGGGCCTGTACTGTGTGACTGCTGTGCATGAAAATACTGCAGAGACTTCCGATTTGAAACCACAGAGACAAAGAGAGCAAAGGGTCCTGCAGAAACATGACCAAATATGCTGAGAGCTATTGAGAGACACCTTTGATTGTTGAACACACAGAGGTCTAAGACAGTACCTAACACCTCTGGGCTGTGGCGTACAATCAGCACAATGCGTAACAGTAAACAACCTTGGAAGACGTTTGGGAAATGCATTTAGTCCACTGACTGTCTGACAGACACGTTCAAAACTTGCATTCAGATATCATGAGTAGGCGGGTCTGGTTAGCACCCTGCTGTGAGAAGCTCGGCCCCACTGAGTCACATACGCATCAACCATGCTTGGTGTTGTCAAGGTTTTGTACTCAGAATTCAGAGTCTGTCGAACTCACTTGAGATGTGTTTAAGCCACTTATAGTGTTGTTGCTGCAAGTAATATGTGCTCTTTACCTGCTTGTGAAGTTACAGTTTTCTCACTTTCTGTAAAGATTGTCTTTCTCACATTCTCTTGCGCACTTCCTCAGTCTCTTTCTTCCTCGTTCTCTCGATCGTTTACCTAAAGAGAGACCCACCTCTAGCTCGGAGCGAATGAAGAGGGGAAACACTGTGAGATACAGATTGCACCAGACAAAGGGAAACCTTTTCTTTGAACAAGTGCAAAACGTGCTCTTTCGTGTCATCAACTCATGTATGACCAGGAAATGAGCATCTTTGCGACTGAGCGTCAACCAGTCAGTGGGAGTATTCAATAGATGGGTGTGGCCTGTCATGACCCATTGTTTAAGAAGATCATGTGCATCTTTGGTTTGTAAAATAAAGTTACGTGTTGCATCCTTTTAGAAGTGCAGCACTGAAAAACGTACAGTTTCTCTGCAGGTCCTCCAACATGGTCGCTGATTTTATTTTAATGGTAATTTTCCACTGTGAACGCTCCTTCACGTGTCAGAGCCCACAGAGACCACAGAGCGTGTGGTTGTGTTTGTCCGTTGTAAACAACAGTTTTTTTTTTAGTGACAGTTGAATAGCAGCACATAGGTCATACTGTACAAAGATGTTGTACAAGTTTATTGCAGGGCAAAAATACAACATAAAGTGAGATCTGACAGCAGTGCTCATGTTCAGAAGGAATTACTTTGCACAGAATGGTCGACACAATGTTTTTACACAGAAGCAAGTTATAAATGCAGCATTTCCTGCTTCTACTGCCTCACACTGGAGTTCACACACTCACTTTGGATGTCGTCCTCTCATGTTGATCTGTTGACCTTGTGTTCCCACAAAGACAGCATAATGCATTCTGTTTGAATCTTAAAAATCCTGTTAATAAAATGTCATTTTTACAGCAACACCTGCACAATGCATTGATCACAATGATACAACAGCACTTATAAAATAGTAGCTCTGTGCTTGACAAATTGGCCATTATGCAATGGTGTTTATTGTTCTTATCCCCTATACCAGCCACTCCCAATTTTATCAATGACCTGACCCCATTTGAAATTGAAAATTATTTTTGGCCTTTTGCCTAAACTTTTGATTTAGGGCCCTGTTCCCCTCAGCTACATTATGAATGATAGGGACGATGTTTTGTCAATGTCTGCTCCCAAATCAAGACTTCTGCGCTCTGCAATGCTGCCTGCTGACCTTAATCTGCACAACTGGGTGCTGGTTTAGGTCGGCAGGTGGGTAACAGATCAATGGGAAACCTTTAAATGGTTCAGTTTCCCACAAAATGACAACAGAAATTCTGAAGATATCAGTTTTAGTGCTGATAACATTTGCAACTGATAAACGACGGAGCAAAAAATAATAATATGTTGAGGTCTGTGTATCACAGCCATGTGGCACAGAGACAGTTGAAGTCAGTATTTTTTTTAAAAATGTTTACACTCAGCATATTTCGGTAAAATTATATTACCGAAAGCCATGTTATACTTTTAAAAGAGTCAGTATGAAGTCACGTTCTGCTGCACAAGGACACAGATGCTTGCTTTACACTGAGGTACACACATTCACTCCAGGTGTTGTCTCTCTTTCGTCTGTTGACCCTGTTCTCCCTCGAAACGTTCTCATAGTCATCATCTTCATTTTGGTAAACCTGTTAAGGAAAAAAAAAAATATATCAGGAATAACATTCACAAAACATTTAGTTTATTTGAATGGTAACATATTCAGTTGTCTCAATAGGAAATACCTTATCAGTCGTCGCTGATGGACATGAAGATCTTCCCAGAGACTCTGAAAAGCAAATTGAAAATGTTACCATGTTGTAATGTCCAGAAAATACACGCTATCGACAAAAACATGATCAATTACCTGCACAAAGGCAGCTGTGTCTCCTGTTCGTCATGCACACTAAGAAAGACATTAAGACACACAGAGTGGTGGAGAATGCTGACGTGCCAGTCAAGAAATACACCAAGACAGGAGAGTCTTCATCATCTGTAGATCCAGTCAAGAGGAGACATTACAGAGCTTTCAGTCATGTTCATCTGAGTTTAAGTATGAAGTAAGTCTGATAGAAAGTTCCTTACCCTCAAAGTCCAGCTTGGTCCCATTTCCAAACAGCATGTGTCCACATGAGGCAACAGCACAGTAGTAGGTCCCAGCATGAGAATGATTCAGGCTCTTTATTGTTAAGTTGTAGACACAGGTGTGCGTTTGTGTGTTGTCTTTCCTCTCACACTGATCATTCCTGCCTCCATGGGTGTAAATGAGTCCTGGATGAGAATCTGGAGACTGTTTGAACCAGTAAACACTGTGTTCTCCATCACAGGTCCCAGTGTGTACTGTACAGTTCAGAGTCACAGAGCCTCCTGGCTGGATGATCCCAGATGCTGACTGATGAACCGAAGCTGAGATGTTCAAACCTGGGCTCTTTACATGGATAACAATGCCCTCTATAAAGTTATACACATATGAAGAGCCACCTATGCAGTAATAAGTACCTGAATCTGAAATTTGCACGTGTGAGATCTTCAGGTGAATTTTACCAGGGCTATTTTCCACTTTCAAGCGTGGATCATTCACAAATTCACCTAACAAAGTGGCATTTTTCTCATCTTTGTACAGTTTGGATAGAGGTTGTGGTTTCTGTCCTGGAGCTTGTTTATACCAGTACAACATCACTACTGAACCATCTTCATAGAAACATTCCAAAGTCACAGGTTCACCTACGCTTACTGATATGAAACGCAAAGATGATGACGGTGTTAGAGCAGTCGCATCAGCTGAGGAGAAAATGGAGAACAAATAAATGCACAGTTAATTTTAGTCCTTACCGTAACTCACAGAACAGAACAGAACATATCAAAAATCGTCACAGGTAATATGCAGTTAAAAAAGATAGAACTTACCCACTGTCCACAAAAGCAGACATGCCACATGCAAAGCAAACATCGGAGGTGTCATGTCGTCGAAATTGCCGTTGCTGTTTGAGGAAATGTCTGTACGTTCACTTCTTTTCATAGACGAGACTGTTTTTGATTGGCCAATCAGAAATGACTCTCAATGACCACATGACGAGTGCAGCCTGTAGTGTTATTTGTGGTCTTTTCAGAAAGAATTCAAAACAAGTCAATCAAAAGACAGTTTGGAAATATTAACCCGGTCTCATGCAGAAAATTACTGACACAGGTAGTGTTTTAAATCCACTTTAGTTTAGTTTGTATACAAGACAGATAGGATTGTCTTCGATGCGAAAAATACTGAACCATCCTCTGTATCAATAAAGGAGCCATGTAATTTTTGTTAGTCCAAAATTTAAAGCATCTGAAATGTCTGACTGGTTTGATTCACGCTTCAAATGGTTGTGGCTGGAATGTGTTGTGAAGGAGGGGCACGACTCAGACCATGAGGAGCCCCCTGCTGACCTGGCTCACATTTCAGTTCATGAACTGTTCTCGAGGCTGTTGTTTCTAACTGTCTTTAAAAGACAAACATCACAGGCTTGTTAAAAGTAATATGTGTGCATGAAATTTTAATTTACTAAGTCTGCATTAAAACGATTTGATCCTTGTCATGCGTGGTTGTTTAATAGTTTATGCATCAACAGTGAAGTGAGTTTGACATCATGAAACTTTATTTGCGCTACTTGTGTGCTGTTAACAGCTTCTACTCCAAACAGCCAGTTTACTGCGTTATTATTGATCCCAATGTAAAGACCTGCCCCATGCCACCTCTGATTGGTTGCCTTTGTTAGTTGCATTCTCGAACAGTAGCATTGGTCATGTGTTTTCTGTGGTTTCTGAGCTGTAGTTTTGCAAGGATACACGCCAACATCTTCACTCCCATCTGGATCACTTGTCACTGTCTTGAGTTAGCCTTGGGTACTTTCCCAGATTCTGCTTATACCAAAAAAACATTACTGCACTGTCAACCTCATAAAAAAAAAAAAAACATTGTAATGACACACTATCTCCATTATTTCATCACTTAAAACCACTCTCCTGATGCATAAATGAGGACAACTTAAGATCAGTCATCAGAGCGGAAAAGAGAAGGGAGGAAGAAAACAGCCAAATGAATGCAATGACAACTTTATTGTCAAGCTTCGACATTGCAACATAAATGACTATCCACTTAAGAATACAAATAGATTCACAGTATAAAGTAAAATACACCTTGCTACTTTTTCTGCTCCCAACAAATCACCTGTTCCGCACAGGGGAACCATTTCAAAGCTCAAAAACATTTAGCAAGGCCTGAGGTCGGTCTTC
Organism: Sparidentex hasta; assembly: GCA_030272975.1. Classification (NCBI taxonomy): domain Eukaryota; kingdom Metazoa; phylum Chordata; class Actinopteri; order Spariformes; family Sparidae; genus Sparidentex; species Sparidentex hasta. The sequence goes on from JARJLU010000444.1 coordinate 34,331, forward strand.
CTGTGTTCAAGCTTTGCACACCACATTACCCACAGCAGTGATAAAGGTGACGGGCTGTTGTCAGAGGTGGATAGAAAAAATGAACTCAAATAAAATTACTGTTACAGTCCGTAAACAGTTGAGAAGGAGTAAAAGTAGTCATCAAAATAACTACTTGAGTAAGAGTAGAAACTTCAAATATCTTTAATAAATCCACATCATTTCACTGATAAAGCATCATAACCTCTAACCTAGTTAAATATGGTATCTTCCGCCATAAGAACCTCTGAGCATAACCTCCTCAGAGTAATCATGCGTAGGACAGAGAGGCCTTGAAACTTTATTTAAAGAAAGGAAGAATCAATGCTGAAAGAAAAAAGAGGTGTGTGTTGAAGCCTAAGCAGATGTTATAAAACTGAAATAAGAGTCTACCGCCACAGCTGTCAAATAGGTGTTGAAACATTTCACAGGCAACCACACATGCAACATTTATGGTGACACTAGATAAAGTGTCAGGGGATCGTCAACGTCAGTATGATCTGGACTATTGGGACTGTGAATGTCTGCACCAAATTTTGCACCGATCCATCGAGGAATTCCACGTAATAGTTACAGAGACACAAAGCATGCATTCAAGACTGCCAATCTCAAAGTAGCGCCACAAGCGAAGTCTGGGGAGAGTCAGTATGAGTCATCCTCTGAGGACAATGGCTGTCTGCATTAGTTGCACAACATTGCCCTCCATTGAGCCATGCCACCAGCGTGGCTATGAATGTACTCACCTTTTCACTGGTTGTTGCAGCTGTTTTCCAGAGCACAGATGTAGTGGTCTGAAATTTATGTGGCAGGGTATGATGAGCAGTTCATAAGTGCCAACCACAGCATTCAAAATGATGACAGAAAAACTATGTAATTATTGACTGTGCATACATTTATGTTACTCAGATGTTAGATGTAGATTACTAATGTTTATTAAACCCTCTTTTAGCTTTTGAACACTGATTTGTGGACATAATCTTCTAAAATAGTCTCGCCATTGGACTCATACTGTGTGACTGCCGTGTATGAAAACACTGCAAAGGCTTCCTGTTTAAAACCACAGAGACAAAAGAGAGCAAAGAGTCCTAGGGAAGTATACTGAGAGCTCACAGAGGTTTCAAAAGATGTACATGTACATTCGTGACCTGACCAGCTCGTTCCCACCATGTTTAAAACTTGTATTCAGATATTACGTGTTGGCGGGTCTTGTTGTCACCCTGCTATGAGGAGGCCGGCCCTGCTGAGTCACATCAGTCGCTCTCAATGATGAAGGTTTTCGCTTTGTAGAATAAAGTGATGCATGACCTCCTTTCAGCAGTGCAGCACTTATAGACTGATTATGTTTCAATAACAATGGACAACTGAGCGCTCTCTCAAGTACCTGAGCCCACAGACACCACAGTGGTATGTTGTGTGCGGTTGCGTTTGTGAATGACATTTATATTGGGGGTAGAAAAATAGCACATTTGAGAGCCCACGTCATACTGTAGCAAGAGAGCATGGTCGGTGAAAACAGCATTTTAAAAGTTTATTGCAAGGCAAATCTTTACATTTAGTATATTGAGTTGACATCTGACAGCAGTGCTCATGTTTGCTCGAGAAAAACTGACTTTACATAGATCAGCAGACACATTTTCTTTTAAACAAGTCAAAATGCAAAATGTCAAGCTCCTACTGCCTAACACCTGAGTACACACATTCACTTTGTGTGTCGTCCCTCTGTCTTGGTGACCTCTTGGCCCTGAATTCCCTCAAAGCAGCATAATGGAGGTTGTCTGAATCTTGGTTATTCTGTAGATGAAATATAATTTTAACTTAGTCACTGTATAAATACACGTCACTTGTCTGACGCATACATGTATTGTACACACCGACAGCAGCACCTGTACAATTGATCACATAGATACAACAGCTCAAGAAGCACCTTTGCCCTTTACAAATTTGCTATTTTCAACATACCGTAGGAACAAACAACCCATAACATTTAGCTCATATTGACATACCCATGATATCTCAGTGACTTGTATCAAAAATGTTCTGATTGAGAACTTTGGACCAAAGATCATGCCGATGGAATCACATTTTTGGGGTGAACTGTTGACAGTTATGTGTTGGAAAGTTCCTACAGTGTTAAAACACCTGACAGCTACTATGTGCAGTTTATATTTAAGAGTAATTCTACCAAATCGGATTCATTTGCAGAGGTGTTACTTTTTGCATCCCCTATAGGTCATTATCATGCTGTTACATGCGTTGATGTAATGGTGCAATACCCAGTACCTCAAAAAATACTTACCCCTGCATTTGGACTCAAGGAAGCAGAAGATCGTGAGTCTGGTTAAGAAATACAATGATAGAGGCCTTAAGAATTCATATAATAAGCTGGCAGTGAGTAGATTACTAGACTAGACTACTTTAACGTCTTGATTTTATGTGTTATATACAACTGATATGATGGAAATACCCCTGAAATAGCATATCAGCATTTGATTAATGCACAAAGATACATACTAAAACCACCTCATACCATAACACCTGCACTATTTAACAGAATGAAGCCTCTATCATACCGCCCCTTAAGTTAATAGTCAGGTTGAAATTTGATAATCGGATCCACTTTGAATGGCTGCACCTCCATTATTAAGAACAATAAATACACTATGAAAAGTAAAAAAATGAAAGTTGGCTTACCTGTACATCTGCATCTGTTTCTTTTGTTCAGTGTATATGCTGCATATGCCAGTAAAACCACCAGGATGGTGCTGAATGTCAAAGCGCCAATCAAGCAATACACCAAGACAAAAGAGTCACCGTTTCCTGCAAAAACAGATGATAGGAGACATGACAGAGCGGTAGACTATTAAGGAGGCATTTGTAATAACTTATATCCATATGAAACATCTTTTATCATGTTACTTACGCTCTGAATGCCTCTTGGTTTCCCCCCCAAACAGTATGTGTCCACATGAGGCGACAGCACAGTAGTAGGTCCCAGCATGAGAACGATTCAGGCTCTTCATTGGCAAGTTGTAGACACAGGTGTGTGTTTGCGTGTTGTTTTTCCTCCCACACTGACTGTTCCTGCCTCCATGGGTGTACATGAGTCCTGGATGCAATCCTTCGGCGTGTTTGAACCAGTAAACACTGTGTTCTCCACCACAGGTCCCAGTGTGTACTGTACAGTTCAGAGTCACAGAGTCTCCTGGCTGGATGCTCTCAGATGCTGACTGATGAACCAAAGCAGGGATGTTCAAACCTGAACCTTTCACACTGACAGTAAAGCCCTCCACAAATTCAAAGTCATACGCATAGCAACCTGTGCAGTAGTAAGTAGCTGAGTCTGAAATGCGCAAATCCGAGATTGTCAAATGATTATTGCCATTTCCTGTGTCCAGGGTGAAGCGAGAAATGTTCTTGAATTCATCCTTAAAAATGCCACTTTTGTCATGTTTATAGTAGGTAGAGAGGAGTTGTGGCTTCTGCCCCAGAGTTTGCTTATACCAGTAAAACATCACTGCTTCACCTGTATAGAAGCATTGCATGGTCACGCTGTCACCTAGATTAGCTGACACAAAACCACTGTCTTGACGCACATATGTTGACGTTTTCAGAACAGTCGTTGGAGCTGAAGGGAAAAGAAATCCAGAGAGGGCACATTTAATTTGAATACCATAATGCCAATATGAAAAATCTGCAATCACCAAAAAAATACAAGTTACACAGAAAACTTACCTATTCTTTCCAAGAACAGATAAATCAGACACAAAGCAAACCACATGGTGTTCACCGTGTTCCAATTCTGTGTTGAATGAATCGCATCTCAATACCTTTTCGACTCCTTAGAGACAGGACTCTCTTTTTGATTGGCTAACAGGAACATCAATGAACACATGATCAGTGCTGCTTTGAATGCAGTGCATTGAGAGACCAATGAGGTCAAGCAAGTCCCTTTTTAAAATTCATCACTGTTCAAAAGCATGAGCATTTGTGATTGCTACACAAAAGCCCCACTTAAACTCTAGTGTTTATAGACTGACAGAAACTACCGATGCCATGTAGCAGTTACTGCTGTACCATTTTGCACGTTTTGATATTGTTGTGTTGGTGCTGGTTCTAGATCATGATAATCAGCAGTGTTTCATAAAAACTGATCATCAATGTTTTTAATTTCATAGCATTGTGACTTGCGGGAAAAGACTGGAAACATGTTTTTTAACCAAACCATTAGTATTTTTGTTGCCTAAACTTAGCCAAGCATTGTCTTTACCTAAATCTAGTCAAGTATTTTTGTTGTTGTTGTTGTTGTTGTTGTTGTTGCCTAAACCTTACCAAGAATTTTTGTTGGATAAACCTAGCTAAGTATTTTTTTGCCTTAACCTAGCCAAGTTATTTGTTGCCTGAACCTATCTAAGGATTTTTGTTGCCTAAAGCTAACTAATCGTTTTTGTTGCCTAAGCCTAGCCATGCATTTTTGTTGCCTAAATCTGAACAAGGATTTTTGTTGCCTAAACCTAGCCAAGTATTTTTGTTGCCAAAAGCTAGCCAAGTATTTGTGTTGCCTAAACCTAGCCAAGTACTTTTCTTGCCTGAACTTAACCAAGGATTTTTGTTGCTTAAACCTAGCAAAGTATTGTTGTTGCTTAAACCTTACTAAGGATTGTTGTTGCCTGAACCTAACCAAGTATTTTTGTTGCTTAAACCTTGCCAAGGATTTTTGTTGCCTAAACCTAGCAATTTATTGTTGTTGCCCAAAACCTATCCAGTGATTTTTGTTGCCTAAAACTAGCCAAGGATTTGTATTGCCTAAATCTAGCCAAGTATTTGTGTTGCCTAGACCTAGCCTAGTTGTTTTGTTGCTTAAACCTAAGGATTTTTGTTGCTCAAACCTAGCCAAATATTCCTGTTTCATAAACCCCATCAAGTATTTAATTTGCCTAACCAAGTACTTCTGTTGCTTAAACTTAACCAAGTATTTTTGCGGCCTTAACCTAGCCAAGTTATGTGTTGCCTAAACCTAACCAATAATTTCTGTTGCCTAAACCTAGCCAAGTACTTCTGTTGATAAATCTAGTCAATATTTTTTGTTGCCTAAGCTTAGCTACTTTTGTTGCCTAAACTTAGCTATTCATTGTTGTGGCTTAAACCTAACCAAACACCTCAACAACAAAACAAATGTTATTAAAAAGTCAATGTGAACTTTTAAGTGTAGAAAATAAGTGAAAAGTACAACAGTTTGTTCCCAGCAGGTCACAAACCCTCGATTTCTCAGATCAATTGTTACTTTCATTCCTCCATAAATACTTGCTCCAGTTGCAGACTTTATCAATTATTATGAAAATGTATACACGAAAAGTGCTATACAAATATTGATTGATTGATTGATTGATTGATTGTTTGATTGATTGATTCCAGGAACAATGAGACACAAAGCTATGACATCACAACGGCATGACTGGTCAGATTTATTGACAGCCCTGAGTGACATTAATCTTGATGTTCAAGTAACAACACCAACATGGTGATATCAGATAAACCCACATGTGGCTAATTTTGCTTAAACAGTGATTTTTTTTTTTTCCAGTACATTCCTTACACACTCCTTACGAAACAAAAATGGCCCCTGCTTGCATGATACAATAGTCAGTGGAAAACCTTTGCGCTAGTACAACTGACTGTCAGGCAGACATACTATACTACTGTGGGTGGACATGAGATGTTTGGTCTAACAAAAATGTGAGCTCATTACTGCCCCAGCATGGCTGGTCCCGAGGGTGCATATGCACAAATGTTCTAGAATAAGTAGCTATTATTTTAGTAGTTTGGGACGATTCAGCTCCATTATAGCTTTTATTACTTCAACTAATCATAATGATTGATTACAGTTATGCTTAGTGGCTGCTGTGCATGAAAAAAAACTTCAGACTTCCTATTTGAACCATAAAGAGTGGAGGGGAGTCAAAAAATACATGACCAAAGTCTAGTGAGCACTAATCTTGACAACCACACTGAGGCACAAAAAAAAAGATCCTCTCACCTGTGGGTTTAAGGTATGCGATCAGCACATTTACAGTAAACAAGTTACAAAGAAAGACACGTCACTTGTGGTGGGCGCTCGCTATCGGAGAGATTGGCTTGTGCTACATGCAACATCAGATGTCGGTGGGTCTTTGCATCACCCTGCTGTGAGAAGGCTGTGCATGATAACATGCCTCGAATGTGTCACATCCAGATCAAATATGTTTAAAGGTTGCAATGCTACCAACACCAACCAAATAAAATGAGCTGTGTTAAAGGGAAACAGGAAGCCTTTAGCATTGGCTATAAACTTTATTCTTATGTCCGTTTTCCTCCATCACGTAGCTTTGCCCACAGTCACCTCTGACATCAGTTATGTGTGGTTGCCTGTTTGCACGTTGTTGACTACAAGTGTGTAGGTGTGGAAACATGGCACCTCGATCACATCAAAGAAACGTGGCCTTGCTGTAGCTGGGGGAACGTGTTTAATTGGTGCATGGCAAGGTGCATCGGTGCATTCATCCTCAGGAGGTGAAATCATTTATTGAGTACAACTGAAACAGCCCACTTCTAGACCCTCACGCCGGAGTACACACAGCCGTCGTCTCTCTGCCTCGCTGATTTGTTGGCCTTGTTCGTCCTCACAGAAGCATAATGGAGGTTGTCTACGTCTTGGTAACCCTGGGAATAGAATATGAAAGGGTTAAGTACCCAGTACATGTCTCCTGACTGATACAGATATGTGTGATCAACTGTTTAGTCTAATGCAAACCACAAAAAAAAGAACTGCAAAAGTCACTTGCTTTGCCGAGACTGTGAGAAAGGTGTTAACTCTCCTGTTGAGGTTTTTGAAACTAAATATATTTTTAAAAAAATGATAAAAATGAAGGAAAAATCTATACCAACAACAGCAACGGGTGAAACTCACCTCTGCGCTGGGAGCCGATGCAGACGAGGATCTTTCTCGAGGGTCTGGTTGTGGAAAAAAATCAACAAAAGGCTGCTTTAACATTCATGATACTTTTCATGAGAAGAATACTCCTTTTGGCTTAAATGGAGAACTTGGACTGAAAGTGATGAAACAGTTAATCTGATATAGGGTTTTCTATTCATTTAGAAGCTTTTACTATGAAGCTGCATTACAGGAAACTTGTGTTTTCACCGACAGTGGCTAAAGATGATCCCTGAAACAGCTGAAAGCGATTGCAACAAACCAGTTAAACACACCAGATGTTTGAAATGTCAAACAGGACGAGAGATGAGGGCTTAAAACACTGACTTTTAGAAATGTCTGTCTCATGTTTCCTGCACAGACACGAGTTGAGCACCAATTTGAAATACACAATTGTTTGAGGGGAGACGGATGCTTGTTATGGTCTGCAGTCGCGAGAATTCACTACAGCCCACTTCTAGGCAGGACAGTTGCAGCTTGGCCCTAGTTTAGAGCAGGTCAATCGCAGGGGCAGTTCGGTTCAACTCGACGCAGTCAAACTGGTAATAGAAAAGCGAATCAGCAGCTGGTTTGACTCGGTTTGGCCAAAAGCGCCGGTAGAAAAATGGCATAAGCAATTTCCCTTGATGCACCCAAGGAAAATGTAGATGTTCAAGTCACGTGGTGGATTTGATATAGGTATTTCTGTCTAAATTTGGTTAACATAAAGACTCACATCATTTGTTCAATCATCAATAGCACAAAGATTGACAGACACTATCAATTTATGTAATTACATTTTAGCCTACCTGTGCTGTTTCTCTTGTACATTGTGTATGTCGTATAAGCCAGTAAAACAATCAGGAAGGTGGTGAATGCCAGAGCTCCGCTCAAGAAATACACCAAGACAGGAGATTCTTCACTGTCTGCAAATGAACATAATTAGAAATGGCAAAGAATTGTTCATCGTTTTCAAACATACATTAGTGTATGACACAGTCTTTGTTGGCATTTTACTTACCTTCAAAGTCCAGTTTGGTCCCGTTTCCAAACACTATGTGTCCACATGAGGCAACAGCACAGTAGTAGGTCCCAGCATGAGAAAGATTCAGGTTCTTCATTGATAAGTTGTAGACACAGGTGTGTGTTTGTGTGTTGTCTTTTCTCTCACACTGATCATTCCTGCCTCCATGGGTGTAAATGAGTCCTGGATGAGATTCTTGAGAGTGTTTGAACCAGTAAACACTGTGTTCTCCATCACAGGTCCCAGTGTGTACTGTACAGTTCAGAGTCACAGAGCCTCCTGGCTGGATGTTCCCAGATGCTGACTGATGGACCGAGGCTGGGATGTTCAAACCTGGGCTCTTTACATGGATAACAATGCCCTCTATGAAGTTATACACATATGAAGAGCCACCTATGCAGTAATAAGTACCTGAATCTGAAATTTGCACGTGTGAGATCTTCAGGTGAATTTTACTAGGGCTATTTTCCACTTTCAAGCGTGAATCAATCACAAATTCACCTAACAGAGTGGCATTTTTCTCATGTTTATACAGTTTGGATACAGGTTGTGGTTTCTGTCCTGGAGCTTGTTTATACCAGTACAACATCACTACTGAACCATCTTCATAAAAACATTCCAAAGTCACAGGTTCACCCACGCTTACTGATATGAATCGCAAAGATGATGATAGTGTTAGAGCAGTCATATCAGCTGTGGAGAAAATGGAGAACAAACAAATGCAGTTAACTTTTAACCATACTCTAACACACAGAGCAGAACATCATCATAAGGTAATATGCAGTTACAAAAGATAGAACTTACCCACTGTCCACAAAAGCAGACATGTCACATGCAAAGCAAACATCGGAGCTGTCATGTTGTTGAAATTGCCGTTGATGTTTGAGGAAATGTCTGTACGTTCACTTCTTTTCATAGACAAGATTTTTTTTGATTGGCCAATCAGAAATGACTCTCATTGATCACATGATCGGTTCCCCCTGCAGTGTTATTTTTGGTCTTTGAGAAAGAGCTCAAAACAACAGAATCAATCAAAACACAATTTGGAAAGATTTATCACGGCCCATTTAGAAAATGGTGCACAAAGGTAATGTATTTTATATGGTTTAGTTTGGTTTGTTTAAGAAAAATGTAATGTGTTACATTGATTATGAGAAAAATCCCAAATCATTTCCTGTATTAACAAAGGAGCCCTGCAATCCTTATTAGTGTTGAAGGCTCAAAATGAAAAGCATCTGAAATGTCTGACAGGTTTAAGTTAACACTTCAAACAGTTGTGGCTAGAATATGCTGTGAAACGGGGACAAGAGTCACCATAAACAGCCTCCTTTTGACTTGACCCGCATTAAGGTTTATGAACTGTTCTGGAAGCTGTTGTTAATGGCTGAAGAAAACACACACAACACATTTCCAACGATGTTCAATCTGAGACAACGCTTCCCCCAGGTGACGATGTGTTTCATTAGGTCGCCACTGCTACTTCTGGGATAAGGAAGTCAATGAACAAGACTATATTTCTCAGTTTCAGCAGTGTCGGTCACATATCCTTCCTCTTCACCGTCACTAAATGTCTCTGGGCTTGTAATGTATGGCGGACAGGCCGGGTGGCGGAGCAGCGGGAAGGCAGACCACCTAATGTGCCCAGGGACACAGCAGGAGTTGTGGTTGTGTGTTTACAAGGGAAACTACGGCTCAAAGTGCACAACATCAGCTCTGATGCTTGACAGCCTCTAGCAGCAGAAGCAGCATTGCCAGAGGGGAAATGTCAACCTATTGTACCCGAGGCTTAAAATCATTACATATTTGGCATGCCAGTCATGACCAAAATAATCAATAGCGTAATATTCTATATTTATATTATTTCATTTCAACTAGTTTTGACATGCCTACATATCCACCCATATTGTTTTCAGCTCATGATGCACAGAGGAGGGTGTCCACAAATCAAAAACAAGAACACAGTATAACTTATTGACAGAGTTCCAACTCCGCCTCTATCTTGCTATTCTGATTATGTCAGCAAATGGATTAAAACAGGATAGGGTAGACTAAAGCCAGCTACTAATAAAAACTGCCCCAAAAGAGTAAAATTATCTTATATTGTGGCTTTTTAAAATTAATTTTGGTACATCGGGCAAACTTGGGCACCATGGTCTGTGTGAATACTCAATTCTGATTGGCTGCAGGGTGGCATTAATGTGCCGTAGCTTGTATCTAGAATAAGTGGCATTGCCATCAGATGTCTGCAAACACGTCAATATTGAAAATTAAATCAAGAAAAATATGAATATCTTATTTACAACACTGAATGTATTTCTTCAACGCGACACTCTCTGAACACCACAGGATGGTAATGATTACGCTCAAGCTGCAATAAGTAGCCTTCACTGTCCCTCTGGACTGATCCCAACTCAGTTCCTCCAATGACCCGTATGGCTAGCAAGCTAGTCTTGCCGTCAAACACAACGACAAATCATATTTACTGTTTGTCAACCGTACACAATGTTATTAACATTGCATCCTTTTTGCATAATGTTAGCTTTCTGACTATTGGCCAAGCAGAATGGTACGGTGAGCTGAGCAGACTACCTTATCTCTTGTTGCCAAGTTGTATTTAAAGTTCTTCCTGTTTAATTTCCATTGCACAAGAACCTAATGTGATGTTACTGACTGTTCCAGCTTCCATTAGTCAAACTCCATGGCAAAGCAACAGTTCTGGCCTCCATGTCATCCACTAATGACGTTATTGTAAGTGAAGTTCAGGAACAAGACCAAACCACTCGCCCTCACTAGATTACCAACTGGGTCATGCTAATGCAACCACCCATGTCTCATGAGCTCAACCACCCGTGCCTCTCTGATTCAGTCACATGCACAGATCAGTTTCGCTTTGTGGCTCAGCCTCAACCCATAGATAGTCCAACCACTCCTGACCGCGTTCCACCCCTATAACTTACCAAACGCGACCCACCTGTCCTTCTCAAATCTTCTTTCACTTCATATGCATCTTTGTACTATACGATGGTGTGATCATTCCTGATAAAGGATACCTTGTCAGGCAGTGTATCCCTCACTCATAAGACAACACACACCGATCAAGGTGTTTTCATTCTTCAAAAGAGACATTCTTATCCAAAAAGGAAAGGCTGATTTTAGCTCAGATGCAAAATTAATGCTGACATCTGACCTCCTCATAGTAGCACGTTTATACAAAGTTTATACAAAATTCTGTAGCACTAGCATAGATGAAACCATAATGCCTCACTAGAGTTCTCTTCACAAGACACAGTTGATAGTGGTATTTATTAACTGAGCTTTGCACATACAGGTCACAATTCTGATCTCCATAGCTTTCATCAGTATTTCCAAGCATGAAATATTGTAATTATTTTGCAACCATTTTGCCCACCCCCTCTGCCATTGCTTCTGATGTTCCTTGCAGTGGAGGAGCATTTGCTTCTGTAGTCTTTTTGGCCAGTGGCTTAAAGGGATAGTTCTTGTTTTTTGAAGTGGGGTCATATAAAGTACATATCTATAGTTGATTTGTTCCCTACCACAATCACCGATCAACGTAGCCCCAGTTTGGAGAGGCAGATGGCCTAACGCGTAGTTGCGCTAATGTGTAGCGATAAGGCGGTTCGACGGTCTGTTAAGTTTTGTTTTTATCAAAAGTCAACCTCTCATCCAGCAACTGGGCCTCACACTGTATTTCACCGCTCGCAGATCACCCATTGCCCAGTTGCTCTAATGCGTAGGGATACGGAGGTTCTATGGTTGAGAAAATGTAGTGCCAAAAAGAAAGGCAGGTCTGACGGCGATGTAAAGCCGTGTGAATTTTCTCTAAATAACGTACACTTGAACTGCTATACATTTTTTTAGGTGAGCCTTGTTTTAGGTGGTTAAATTTCGCCTTTTCTCTGGACCCTGTTCATTGCAGTACAAAGCTGAGTGTCTCTATAGGTATTTACTTAATATGAAACCCCTTCAAAAAACACAAATTATCCCTTTAATGTTTGGGTATTGGGACACTTTATCAACGAGAAAAAACATCATGTTTGATCCGAGAGCAAGTTGTGGAACTGCATAATACCGCAGATCCTCTTCCTCAAAGAGCTGATGTAGCAGAACATGCAAATGTAATTCTAGTGAATTTCCTATAATGCAGAGCTTTGAGTAAAGCTGGGGCGTATTAGTTTTAGGGAAATGAGAGTGAGACGACCGACAAATGATGACTACATCAACATTCCAGTCAACTTAACCGAAAGCTTCACTCACATAAATAAGGACTGTTGGAGTTGTAGGTTAGTAAAACTCTTTTTTTACTTCACTCTGATCTCAGTTGTCTTTATTGTGTTATGACCCTCGACGTCATAGATGTTTCTATTGTTTTGGCTTCTTCATTTCAGTGACAAAACACCACCTGCCCTTTAGCTTTCTCATCGTGTGCACAACACGTTTCACTGCATCTGAGACGTGATGCTTCTTTTGTAAAGTTCTGCAAGGCCAAGTTAGCTGAGGTGCAAACATTGTGGCCTGGAGGCTGCAGGACGGTCTTTCCTGTGTTCGAGCTCTGCTAGGACCTGCGTTTCCACTCATGGAAACTTAAAGTCTGAGGTTCTCGCCACCTTCACCACAGGAGTGAAAAGTAAACGGTGAGAGCGGGCTTTAGACTGAAAAGGTGCAACATGTGCTTACAATACAGGGTGAGGATGTTATTTATAGATCGCAGGGGATTTTTTTTTTTTTTTTTTATGAGCCGGCATTCTCTATATTTGCAACCGGTAGTGCACTTAGGTGCACTACTTAGGTATACATAGGTGCTCATGCATGGAGCACACATAGTGTCAACACATTTCACATTAAACACTGCAAACATGTTGCACAAATATATTGTATTACAGTATTGCATATTGTACATTTACATGTGTAAAGTGTTGTTTTATTAAGATGGGTGACAGGAAAGAGAACGTGTTTTGTGGTTGAAAGTCAAGGCAAAGTCCCATTTCACTCTTTTCTACTCCGTACTCTTGAATAAACACAGACACTGTCCTCAGACTCCTCTTGCCGCTGTCGCCCGCTGGTTCTGTTCAGACTCAGAGCGGCGTAATGGAGGCCGTCAGCATCCTGGCTCTGGTAACGACAAAAGCACAATGGCAAAATATATGCGAAATGAAATAGCGGTCATAAATCGTGTCAGATATGGCTTTTATCGTATTTACTTCACCTACCATGGGATCAGAAGCTGCAGAACATGCCAGATGAGAAACACTTCCTGACAAGTGAAAGATGAAATAATCAAGCCAGGCTGAAAGTGACCAAATTGAAATGCTGTTGTTCTAAAAGAAAAATCGTACCTTTGCAGACGGAGCATATTTGTTTTTTCAACTTGTACAGCGTGAACGCCAGGACAAGGAGTAGAATAATGGAAACGGCCAACGCCCCTGTTAGGCAGTATGCCAGGATAGGGACTCTGGAGGACTCTCCTAACAAACAGCAGAAAGTATATCTTGTCTCTTTTAACACATTTAGATGCATGGATATACAATCATTCAAAGGCTATTTATTTAGTTGAAAAGTTTTATTCAGTATCGGCTATTATGACCTACCTGAAATCATCAGCCTCGTTCCGTTTCCGAACACAATCTCCCCGCACGAGGCCAGAGCGCAGTAGTACATCCCCACGTCGGAGGCGTTCACGGACTTTATGGCGAGGTTCAACGTGCAATTTTCGAAGCGGGCATCTGTCGTACACTGTCCCGCGTTGCGATACATGACCGCGGGCTGAGCAGCACCGTGTCGGAACCAGTAGAGGCTCTTTTCCCCCGCACATTTTTCAGCGTACACCGTACAGCTCATGTTCACAGACTCGCCGGGGCGTAGCAACTCCAGCGCCGGCTGCTGGACGACGGCGTTGATGTTAGACAGCGACGTCTTGACGTGCAGGAAAGCTCCTCGCCCAAACTCAATAGCGTTGAATTCTAAAATGCCGCAGTAATACGTCGCTGAATCCGACAGGTGGAGGTTTGAGATTTTGAGATGGTTGATGCTTTCCCCGGTTTGCACCTGAAACCTTTCTGTGTACGCCTTGGAAATGGAGGCTTCTTTGTTGTGCTTCATCCGGGTTGATACGATGAGAGGCTTCCCCCCAAGTCGCTGCTGGTACCAGGAGAGGAAGGTTACAGCATCATTCTGACAAAAGCATTTCAAAGTAACGGTCTCCCCAACTTCGGCTGTTATGATACCACTGTCTTGAGTTATACCGGGGGTCTTCTCAACGGTTTGCACCTGATCTGGACAGAAATGCATAAGACAAAAAAAAAAAAAAAAAAAAAAAAATCATGTCATTCATAGTTTGAAACCTCACCCCTCTCATTCAAAAACACATTTATGCACTCTGAAACAGTTGAAATGGCTGCAGAATACTCACAGATTTCACAGAGAAGAACAAGAAAAAGGCATAGTGGCACCATCCCTGAAGCTCTGGATCTCTGTCTTCACCCTGTGTGACGACGGACGCGCCCAGCCAAACTCTTATAGGAGACGAAAGCTGTTCGTGATTGGCTATGCTGACAAGTGTAGAGCCAGACAAGCGATTTGTTCTCTTGCAAAAGAAGAAGCCTGATCAGGTGACCAGAGGTGCAATTGGGGTTGATTGCCTCCTTTAGGTTACATCATTGTAACTGTACACTGGAGGTATAGTAGGTGTGACATCATATATGTAAACAGTGAAAATGGAAAATCTGCATTTTTGAATGGAGGCGTAGGTTGGTGCATGTTTTTTTGTTTTTTTTTCCACAATATGCACAAAGATAATAGGGTTTGTGTTTTTTTAGAGTGGAAGAACATGCTGTAATCTTCTGTCACGACACAATATTGTGAACTTTGGATTTTTGTGTGTGTGTGTGTGTGTGTCTGTGTTACTTAAAAGTAAAATAGATTGAAAGTCTGAAGGAGAGACACTTAAAGAAAAGCAGAAATCAGGTCAAGTGATACCCCACTTCAAAGACCTTCAAAGTTAATGCTGATAACACTTAAGGCTGTGGTTAGCAGTTTGTCTTTTGAGGGTTTTTTTTTTTTTTTTTCTGTAGGTGAGGTTCAATAGGACAGGTGTGGCATTTGATCCAATATATTATGGGACAGCAACCCCATCTACACATAATCAGAAGTGGCAGAGGAAACCACATGTTAAGATTGCGTGTTGTTTTTTTACCTCTTCTTTTGGTGTTTCAAAATTGTGATCGATATCGACTTCAGTGCTGCATCACTGCCCTCTACTGGTTTGGTTTAGTTTGAACTTATGGTCAGTGCCAAGTGCGGTGTTGAAAAATGTCAGTTTGAAGGTTCAAAGAAGGGGGGTGGTTCATGTGGATGGCAATTTTGATGTTTTGAGGTGGACTGGCTTCCGTTACAATTACATAACACTAATGTACTGTATTTTATGAACCCTGTGTGGAGCTGGTTCCCATTAGCTTCCTCCATACCTGGGCACACGGTGAGGATGCCTCAAACATCTGTGGGCTGGTGTTTGTTGAAGACGCCATGTTAACTGCCATGGTGTACTGCTTGGGAGCAGCCATGGTGCAATTGGTACTTTTAAACCCACCAACTTCAGCCTACTGATCCACTTAGGGTCTCTGGAATTGTCTACCCTGCATGCTAGGATATATTCGGGCAGGCCACTGTGGACAGACAATTTTTTGATTCGTTTATGGTAGAATTAAACTCTGGTCCCCACGTCCTTGAAGATTTAATAGTACAGTCAACCCGTGCAGTTAGACCCTTACCAAGCATAGACAGGCTACTGCATGTCAGTAGCGTATGTCTTTTGATGTTTGTGGCCTGCATGTGCTTGTTTTGACAAAGCTGTGGTTGAAAGCTCTACATTTGCTGGCTCAGTGGAGATGAGGCAGCGCTGACCGACACCTCTCGCACTTCCTGAGCTGTGCAAAGCGACGGTGGGACGGCCTGACGCTCACTCTTTCTCAGTGAAGCTGAAATGGAAATTAGATCCTCCCTTTCTTCTCTGAAGAGAAGAGGCAGATCATGTCGGAAACAATAAAAAAGAGGAAGTGCCGCAGTGTGTCAGAAGCCTTAAGGAAAATCACTCATGTATTCAGTGCAGGCACGACTCGAGGTGGGACTTTAATGAGAAGTATAGCTTGGTAACACCTTGCTTACAGCAAAGCTGAGCACACGGCTGCTTGTCAAGCTCGAGTCTGTGATGTGTTCAATGTCACTCGGAGCTAAGTGCTCAATACTGCCGTGTTTCTGCGCTGCACTTTCCGAGACGTGTGGGTGGAGTGCCCTTTTTGCTCGGGTCATCTGAGAATGAACTTTGACTGACTCTAAACCCAAATAAATTGCGCACACTGTAACATACATTTTACGAAACCAAGTAGTCCCAGTGTCTCTAACTTATGACAGAGCTGATTTTGTGAAATGACATACAAGGGAACTCAAGTTTTTGCTGGCTGAGTTCAATGGGTCAAAAATAACGTCTCATGATGGAATGGCCAACTTTATCACATATTTCTGCATTACTTGAGCATTCCACATACTAAACACATTCGATTTTGCAACAGGTTGTCGCTTCCAGCTCGTCAAGTATATGGCAGCTTGGACAGTGATCTAAAACTTTGAAACTATGGCAATCTGCCAACCTTTCTAAGCATTAGTTTTAGCACACAGAGGGCTCCAACGTCAGGCTAGTCATACGTAATGTGTATTGTTTTGTTAGACTTTCAAAATAAGGCGTTATTCATCATTATTTACCACTGCATTTTGGTTAGGTTTACGCACAGAAACTGTCTCGTAAGGTGAACGTTCCGAAACTGCTCATTAGGTTTCATTTCCAAAAGTACTTGGTGAGGTTAAGGCTCTAAGGCCAGTTCATGCTGTGGGTTAACAAATGAGATGACATCTTTAAATGTTGCTTGCACTTCCTCAAATTGGTTTCTCTTTTTTTTTTTTTTTAACCAAATAGTAGTATCGCTGATCTGCACAAGGTTCTTTGTTTTCTGTACTTTTGAAAGTGGGTTAGAATCTGCAGATGCATCTTGTGGCCATCTTGTGTGTATGCTGATTTTTTTTTTTTTTTTGTCTTTCCACCGTGCTTTTGGCATGAAAAAGTAAATCAGGCCGGTGAGGGTTAAATGTACTTCTGTGGTACTTCTGCGGAGAACAAATAGCTTTTCTGTTGCTTTTATTGCATCAGCATTAATTAGCTTTTTTGCAACTTCAGTACAGTTCTCTTTGAGACCATGAGCGCAGCCTTCAGCTGCAAGTGAAAAACGTGCGGTTACGTCGAAGAGAAAGTGAAGCCAGCCCCCCGATCACCTTGTCATAAAGCCCCTCCTCGCGTTATCTCTACTGTGACCGCTTCAAGCCGAATCAATGGTCTTTTAAGTTGTTTTTTATAGACATATACGTGTAACATGTACGTGCACATGATTGAGAAGTGAAAGAGCAGAGGCGTTCGAGCGACTGGAACAAACAAACAGCATCACGAATTAAAACCACACAGACATCCTGTCAGAGGGGAGGGCAGCGGTGGGGAGGGGGGGAGTGAAACCACCTTGACGTGAGTGAGCTTGACCAGAGCGGGAACTCAGAGACGAGACTGTTTTGTTTTTGTTTTTTCCCTTTTACTTTTTAGTCAGTCGGCAGCAGGACTTAAAAACACAGCGCTCTCTTTCATGTGTTTCAGAGGAACAGCTCAGAAGTTGAACAAAGCAACCATCCATTGTTCGATAGTTCTCTATTTGATTTTTTTTTGTTTTTTGTTTCCTGAAGAGTAATTGGATAGAGAATTTAAAAAAGAAGGAAAAAAAACATGTTTGTGAATAAGTCAAATTTTGCAATATTTTATCATAAGTAAGTAAAGTAAATAAATTCTGTGTTTCATTGTCTGTCAAACTCTTCTGCAAAACCATAAAACTGAGCACCGCCTCTTGCATGATTTCATGAAACGCCGCCGTCATGGCACTGGCTGTGCTCTGAGGTGCCGAAAGAAAAAAAAGAAAAATAGTGGTGAGATTTCGATGTCAGTCGACCACAACACCCCCTCCGAAAACAACAACCCTGCGGGCGGCCCAAACAGGATACGTCTCACAAAATGTTCATATGCATATCTTTAGCCTTTTCTGTGGTGTGTTCCCTTAAAATAACTTATCTTTACAATCTTGGCAACCTGGTGGTCACCACAACATGCCACTGTTTCAAAAACACCCACCATGATGTGACGCTTGTATGAGATCTACTGCCGGTGCACTGCTGCTCCCTACTGGCCGACAGTGTAACTGCACATACCAGATGCAAACAAGGCAAACTATAATTAAATGCCTTCTGGGTCTTGTTGTAGAAAAATAAACCCTGATAATCACATCAAATTATCAGAATGGGAAATGTATGATCCAGTGTTTTTGCATCTTAAACCACACTAAGGATTAAAAGCTGCAGTACCTCGGTTTCTGCTGCTTCGGTTTTCACCGTGCTATCTAGAATCTGTCTCTTGAGCATACCCTGACTTTTATGAAAGTTGAACACAAAATTGTTAGGATATCACAGCCCACAGCCACTTTTCGCATGAATGTAGATGTTCTCAGACATTCAGGGCTGCACAATCCTAGATACATAACACACACCAGGAAACTCACATAGGTCACACGAGTCATTTACCCCCCCCTTTTTTTTGTTTGTTTGTTTGCATGCGACTGAAATTTTGAAGCACCAATCTGGAGAAATTGTGCACATTTAGTCAAGGCTTAAATTAATGTTGTTGTTTTTCATCATACCAGTCTTCGGACACATGGGACTTTTTTTTCGAAAATGGTAGACTAAGCATTAGAACAATTTAAATTTAAAAAAAATCCATCTAAATTAAAGTTGCACCGGACTATCATTAGTCAGCAGCTGAAATGAATCTCCTGAGAAGACACCCTCCATTAGTGTCAATGCATTATCAGACAGTATGTTGGCTTCTACTGCAGACCACAGCAGAGCATTTTGAGATAAAAAATGCTGACTCTGAAATACCTAGAGGAACTTCACTCTCTCTCTCTCTCTCACACACACACACACACACACACACACATACGGCATTTAAGGAGCATATCTTTCTTCATATTTGTGGTTGTTTGCTGTGTGACAGTTAAAGGTCAACATAAAGCTAAGATTATTGATATCAATTAGGGAAACCACAGCCTTTAAATAAGAAATAGAGATGTTGTTTTTTTTTCAAATTGTCTTTTTTTATTTTTCTATTTTATACAAATTTTAACCTTGCAGTTAAGCATGAGGGGGATTAAAGGATGACGGGGGATGATTTAATGCATCAAAACAGAAAAGCTGATTTAAATAACATAATTAGGGTTATTACAGGGGTCAGAAAGTGAGCAGCGGCAGTTGCAGGCGCAGGAAGGGTTTGCCTCCATGAAGCAACAGCAACATTCACCTCACAGGTCTGAGAGTGCGACGGCGGAGTAAACCGTCTCCTCCTCTGTGCTCCTCTGTCTCCTGCTCTTGCTTTGCCTCTTTTTGAAGTCCAGAGCGACGTACTGCAGCGCGTCAGATTCCTCATTCTGCAGGAAACAAAGCAAGGCACGTCTAGTTTAGATTACGGGACGTGAATCTATGCCTCTTAGTTGTGTTGGGAGGATTCTTTGAGCTTACCTGACTATCGGCGGTGTATTCTGGGACACTAGACTGGCGGTGCGGCCCTATTGTAAAAAAAAAATAAAAATACAAATATTTTATTTTCGTAGATTAGCTTCCATTGTTCTGTCAGTATCATTAAAGGGACATTTTAACCAAATAAGAATTAGGAGGGAAAAAAAATAAAATCCTATTTCCTTAGAGTCCACAAATTATCGGAAATTAAACCATCAATGTTTCTGAAAAATATGATTTGGATGTCTTATTTTTATTTTTTTTTACACAAATGTAATTCAATCCAAATGCATTGTGCTCAGGTTTAGACAGGAATCTCAGAGACAGATAAGGGAAGAAATCTGTGCAAATTTAACCCGAGCAATAAATATTGTCATACTTGGCTCAATAAACCTTTGTTCCTATCCTCATCAAAATAACAGCCACACAAACTAATCCTTTGGTGACTGTGAGTGAGTTATACCTTCAGGCTGAGGAGATTCTCTCCTGGATGTTTTGCAGAGGATACCGATCAAGATCATGTTTAAGAAAACAGACACAACCAGAGCCGCGGCCACAGAGAGCAACAGAACAGGGGATTTACAGTCCCTTTTCACAGGTTTCACTGTGACAACATAAAAAAGAAGACTCAGATTATACAGAAATTTGATTTAGAGTTTGTTTGTTTTTTTAAAGCATATGATGCTCACCTCCAACATCCAGTCTGGTTCCTTTCCCATAGAGAATCTTTCCACACGAGGCCACGGCACAGTAATACGTCCCAGCATCAGACAGACTCACGTTCCTCTTGGACAAACTGTACACACACTGCGCAGGAGACTCGGGGCTCTTTACACACTCGCTGCTGCTGTTTTCGTGGACGTACAAGATCCCCAATTTGGAGTTTCGGGACTCTCTCTTGAACCAGTAAACGCTGTGCTCTCCGTCGCCGGTTCCGTTGTGCAGCGTGCAGTTCAGAGTCATGGAGCCTCCCGGCCTCACAGAGTCGGAGGCCGGCTGCTTGAGGAAAGACCTGCGATTAGACTCTGAAAAAGAAGACATTTTAGAAAGAGTTAGCAAATCAAATGGAAATTTTACCTAAGAAAAAAAAAACAAAAAAAAAACAATTGCAAATCATAAAAACCTACCATTTAAAACCAAAAATATTCCATGATCAAATTCAGTGACTGGAAAACCAATCCGTCCACAGAAGTACATAGCCAAGTCTGACTCCCGGACAGAAGAGATGTTCAGGTGGTAGAAGCCTTCTCCAGTATGAACCGAAAACCGTTTGTCATCTTTAAACTGGTTATAGAATATGTTGCCTGCGGATCTGTAGGAAGAGACGATTATTTGAGGTTCCTCTCCTGCAACCTGCTTGTACCAGCACAGTTGTGAGGCGCTGCTGTAGAAACACGGCAAAGTCACACTGTGTCCAGGGTTAGCGTAGAGCAGAGAGCCGTCTGAAACACAAAGAGAGATATATTCATCATAATCACGTTGATTATTTTATTTTTAAATGCATGGAGTCACAATTCAGGGCACATAAATAATGAAAAAAAATATCACAGTGACTTACAGCCTCTAAAGAAAAGAACCAAGAGCACATACAACTTGAACATCCTTCACTCTCCGCTGATCTGTGATCTGTGGCTGTGTGATCCAGTGTGATTGCAGTTTCCGTAAAGGGGTCAAAGACATGCACCTTCAGCGGAAAGATGTCTGTAACCCAGGTGGTGCAAATTTGTGGGTTGCAGTTCCTGCACCAAAGGAAATAAAAAGCTCTAAGTGGCCAGTTTTGCTCAGGCAATTTTGCAGATTTCAGTGATTTTTGCCCTCAGGTAGAAACATTGCCTGCAGTCCAAACTTAACTTCCTAATCAAAAAAAATAAAAATAAAAGCAACAAGGAAAAAAAATTACTTTTCATCAGCTTGATCATCATCAGCAGTATGATTTTTGTTGTTGGCCCTAACGCGTTTTTGGAAGAGCATTTGTTACACTTCTTGGGGTCAGAATATGTTTTCTGCCGTATAAGGTGCATCTACCATGTTACTGCATCCTTTTGTGCATGCAAGTGATGCTTCACTTGCACTAATTGGCCTGAGGAGGGCGCCAGCAACATTTGATATTCTTTTTACAGAGAGAGTATTTACTGTTGCCTTGTGTCAGGCAGGAGACAGAGAGAGTGGCGGAGGAGAGAGCCAATCAGAGGGACCCTGTATCTAAACCTCTAAATGGAAAATTGCTCAAAATGAGTTTTTTATAATCTACTTTAAAGGCAGTATCTGATTATTATTTTTTTCTGCATAAAGCCACCAGGACACAGTCAAGCTATAGTGCTCCCTGTATCTTATTAAGGAGAGCTTATGTTTGTTTTCAGGTTCATACTTTTACCTGGGAGTCCTAGTAGAACAGGTTTTCGCACTTTAATTTTGAAAAAAAAAAAAACACATTATATTTCCCATACGGTGAATTTCTGCAGCATCCCAATACACACCTTGTCTTGGGCACTCCATTTTAGCTACAGAGTGAGACATCTGGCCCCTGTTCATTTTTTGGTGAGAGTTGCACATATGCAATTTTAATTTACATAACCTAAAATCACAAATCGCACTGTGTCAGGGGGACTCACAGTCTTAGAACCCTTGGTTGGAATGAGGAGCAAGATACCTCAGGGCCACAGAGCACGGACCCTTCTTCTAGTATTTTTCCAAAACACTCTTTCAAGAAATTAGTCTCCATTACACTACGTATCATGTGTGATCCTGAAAGCAATACACAAACGAACAGCACAAGTTGTAAAAACAACTCAGACGGTGATCTGACTGTCGCTTAGGTTCCGACAACAGCCTTCATTAATGCTAGGCGGTGCTTAATTTAAATTACACTGTACATGCTTTTCAAAAAGTAAAAGAAAGAAAGTTTCTCTTAATTTTTCTCATATGGTGCATTGCTGCAACATGCCTTCACACCGTGTCTTGAATGCGCTGTTTTAGCCACGGCGTGAGACATTTTGCCTCTGTTCAAACTTTCACGAGTGTTGCACATGCACATTACCTAACGGGAAGGACGTAGCCAATCAGAGGCAGAGAAGGGCAGAGCAGGGTAGTGTGATCTAAAATGACTGCGCTACAACTGTTAACCATGGCTTCGGTACAGCCATATATTTAATATATATTTTCATATAACACCTGACGCTCATAAGTTACAGAAGTAAAGGCTCACCTCCAAACCGGGCGTCTCTGTTTTCTGTGGGAGAGAGTAACTCACTTTGAGGGTCTTTTACATGCACAAAAATGCTACATAACACAATAAAGGAAAGGCAAAAACCCCAGAAAGCATAATATGATCGATATATGATCTCTTTTATGCACATTATGCATATGAACACTAGCCTAGGGCACTGTTGTCCTTTTTCACTGTATAGTTTATTATATTGTTTCCTTTGCTCCGCTGAATCACCTAAGATATTTTGTTTTCTTATTAACTTGAATGTGTTCTAACCTATAATATCTTCATAAACCTTGTTCTTGCCTGGAAAAAAACAAAACGTTTAGATGTTCGTAGTCTTGAGAGAAAATGTATATAGTGCAAGAGAGCATGATAAGTAATTTAACATGCAGAATTTGGTGAAACCAACTGCATGTTAAACAGGTAACCCAAACTTTGTAGCGATATCCTGTGCTCACTCTGCTGATACAAACCTGAAACCACCTGATACGATCTGCCATCATTTGACTCTAGACCGAAACCGAGAATGTGACTTTGATTTATTAGTTGCAACAGACATCACCACTGTGAGAAGGCGTTGTGCTCATCGCTGACATTTAGACAGAATCAGTCGATCACTTTGTTCATCTACAGGGCCTTCCTTGTTTAAAATTCTGCAATTCTGATCGAATTTTTCATCATCCGGAAGCTAAAGTGACCAGCGGAGATGCCAGATCACAGGGCTAGTTGAGCTCTCAAACTTCCTGTCTGAAATGTAAAACAAAGTGAATTTCGAGACATGCCTCCTCAGAACATGATCATTTTCTGTCTAAATATCGATGTCAGACTTCCTTACTAAGTCTTCACTTACTTAATTTGATGGATCTTTTTCTTCAAGGTTAACATATAGGGACAAGTGAGGCCGTGGCAGGGTGAGAGCACACCAAACGTCCCTGTTCGTGTGAATGCAAGTCTTTGCAAATACAACCTTGAGGTGCGAATGCGTGGCATTGGAGGCTGACAGTGACACATGCTGGGTTGATTCCAAATGTGGTGCTTTTACTCTCCTTCTTGCAGTTCCTCTTTAAGAGAATCCACTCTGACCTGCACATTTTAATGACACGTCTCTATCTTTTATCCTTTTTTTTTCTGGCATAATAAAGGTCCCCACAACTTTTACCATGACATTATTTTCGAGTCACGTACATATGGCGATTAAGGAAAAGATGAGATGACAAGCACTTCCTTCTGCTTTTTGTCTCACTGCTGTATGTGTTTGTATGTGTGTGTGTGTGTGTGTGTGTGTGTGTGAGAGAGAGAGTGAGAGAGAGAAAGCCCTATGTGTGACTAAGCCTGCCGCTTGCACAACAAAACACACCACCCCTCCGCCTCTGTTGGTTCTGTGATGTTGAAACCTGTAATTCTTTATTCTCACTGTTCAGTCATGGGACGAAACCACAAACCTCTAGTCTTTGGCAATAAAGACTTAAAACCCCTTTCTTTGAAATACTGCAGATCTGACATAATTACAAAGAAGATCACTGCTGTACACTCACCCAAGTCACTGACACTGATGCTGAGCACAACTTCAAAGTAAGGCATCACCAATGCATAATAAATATAATATTAACAAACGGTTACAGTGTCAGACAGTGATATCATTTGTTAAGATCAAGCACGGTCGGCTAATAACGCTACTTTACTGTATGATGAGTGATCTACTGCCTGATGGATAAGATGATCTGTGGTATTTTTTTTTCTCAGAAGGCTCAGCGCCACTACTATGAAGCTCATTTGCAATTACACACGTGGGTAAACAATAATAACACGGGGCTTTTCCCTCGAGGCTCCATTTTCGGTACAGCTCTGTGTCAAAAGTCAGTATCTGTCTGTGTCAGACAGCTGCAGCCGAGTCACACTGCCTCTGCTGGAAAACCTCGCTCAGACCAGGAAGGTGGATCAGATCGAATGTTGACAAGAACAACACTTTTTTTTAGGTGCTTCAGCAGAGCAAAGTAAATCATACCATTAACAAAACTACACAATGAAAATGTACAAGAATGCCCTAGGCTACTGTTCATATGCTTAATGTGCATTAAGTAGATCATGTTGTGCTTTTTTGGGTTTTAATCTTTTTACTGTCATGTAGCCTTTTTGTGCATGTCAAATGTCTGCAAAGGTACTTCTATAACTTATGCGTGTCACTCTGTAACAGCTGTAATATATATATATATGTATATATGGTCATGTCGCTCTGAGGTATTTTCACTTCTGTCTTCTTCCACTCCAACGGAGGGTTGGCTTGACTTGAATATTTGTGGGAGATGGTTTACGGTTGTAACCTTTCCAAAATCAAATCTATGAGTGCAATCTGGTGATAAGGGGAGTAAAGTTTGCTTGTGAGATTTTTTCTTTTTTTTTTCTTTTTTTTTTTTTGTTTTAATATGAAACCTTGCAAGGTAGCTGGATAAGTGAGATCATGTGATCTTGCAAAAGTCCATCTTGCAAGGCTTCTGGCGATGTGTGCATGGCTGCTGTGGTTTAGGTGCGATCACCAGCAAAAGAGGTGTTTGTTTTGGCTGCTTAAGTTGTCAGAATAGCCAGCACTGCATGTTAATTTTTGTTTTTGTTTTGTTTTGTTTTTTTATCAGAAGTGGAGAGTATATTTCATTGGAAGAAGAGTAAAGAAGGGCACTGAAGGTTGATGGAAAGAGGTTTTCACTCTTCTCTCCACTGACAATAAGAGTATGATTCACCAACTCGGCTCTGCTGGTAGTTCACTCCTCCTGCTAATCGGATCGGTTAGAGTTAGCCAGTGATAGGCATCTATAACCAGATGGCCCGTCAGTCCACCTGCAACATATTCTCTGAATGCTCCCACGTGCCCTTTTACAAGCTATTTCTGGCGGCACCTCCCCAGATCATTCTGTGTGATAACCCATCTGGAACTTCTGGCTAGATAGAAGGTGGCAATGAAGTCAATAAATGAACGGAAATAGCCACGTCGTTGATCCTCAATATGTCAGTATGTCACCGAACTTGTCTGACATTTTCCTGGTATTTTCAAAATTTAGGTCAGCGTGTTCAGGTCATTGTTGGCATCCCCTTTGATGCTCAAACAGCAGTTTTAAGTGACATTGGTAGTGGTTTCTTTAAAGGTCAGCTGACACATCTTGCAAAATCAGAGCTTTAAAAGTATTAAGGGGAATTCTGTATCGCAGGAAAAAAAAATCAACTGAACTCAAATCGAACTACATTTTGCATTTTATTAGCATTTCATTTATAGCAGCGGCCGGCCTCGTAGAGGTAGTGTCATATTTGGTTGGTTTGACACTTGCTGCTGACACTTCATTTTCTGAGAAGAGTTGAAGTTCTTTTTGAGGTTTGCAACTTCCTATTACTGTGTTTGTTATACGCCCATGAAGCTAAAAGGAGTAGTGTAACGCAGAGAGACTTCATCAGACCTGCGAGAGACAGAGGAAAAGGTAGGAGATTTTTGTGCTCGTTCAGGATAAGGTCAACGAGTTTGGCATGTGGGATAAAGCTATCCTTTTCCAATTTTATCTGGTGTCTTGCAATGGGACAGACAGTCTCCAGTGACAATTTTAGCATTCATTGCAAGTTTTGAAACTAAACAAATGTGCTCTGGAAACTGGTGGAAATGTTGTCATATGTGCCATGTGTGGTAATTTGCTTTTACAGAGTTTAAACCTGACTAGGTTCCTCAGTAGTAACCACAAATCGGCACACAATGGGGCTTTTAAATCCTCATCTTTGCACTGTTATGTCTAATTGACACAGCCTGCCATTTCCTACTCGACATGATCGATCGACATGAAATTCCCTAAAACACTTTTAAATTCAGTAATTGTGCAAGCCTTTCACGTTTGTTCTATATGTGAAACGGATCGAGGCCAGGCAGAGATCTGTTCACTCTGCGGCATGCAAAGTTGTGTAACACCATCAGATAACAAAGATTAACAATTACAAAAGTGCCCTCGAAGACAGCATCTACAATTGCAGAGAGGATGTGGCAAATGATATGACAGGAACAAGAGTGGCACGACTGAAAGCTGAAAACACAATACAGCATCCCTTTACCAGACGAACATACAGTTCTGCAACTTGACCTTCAAGTAAAAATGTAACAGCTATTAAACATGAGAGTATATAAGTAAGAATTGTTATTGTTTTTTAACATTCTATGATAAGGCAAATGAATGTTGACAAGGTGTTGGTGTCTGTGGCGGTTTTAAATGAATTATGTTTTGATGCCTTACAGCTACATAGTAACTCATTTATAATTTCAGCATTTGGGTTTGCCAGACTGTGAAAGATGACATGGAAAAATGCAGATCATTTGCATTTGAAGTCTGAGTCAGCTGTGAAAATACACACCCATGTTCCTCTCACCCCCGCTGTGTTTCTCATCACATATGTCACGGGCTGCTCGCAATGTTTTGCAATGTATTGAAGCTGTTTATTATTATCATTATCATCATTGTTTTGTTTTTTTTTTAGAACCAATGAATATCTCCAATAAATGTTGCGTAAATGTACGAAAATACGTTCCTGTCAAACCACAGATAAAATACACCATTTTTTACATCGCCTATATAATGCAACATTACATTACTTTAGGTTCAGTTTTACATTTCTTGTTACGATTACGGAAAATAGATGAGGACCCAAGTGCAGACACAACACGGGAGGCAGGGTAGGCGAAACAAAAGGTGAGTTAAACAATCAAACAAAGTTGAATATACAAAAAGAAAGGAATGCCAGATAAACCAAAAGCAAGTCACAAAGACAAAAACACAAAGTGGCAATAAAAAGCTTGTGCGAAGTAAAAGTAAAAGTACAAATCAATGACCACGCAAGAGGAACACCAAACAGAAACATACCAGGGTGATATGAGTAAAACTGAAAACACAAGAACAAGAAGACAGTGAATCATGACATTTCTCCCTTTGTCACAAAGCTGTGATCATCAGGTTTAAGCATAAATGCCGCTTGGTGAGAGTTAGGAACGGCTCATGTGCTGCTTTAGAATATCTGTTTTGTTCACTACAAACAAAGCTAAAGATGTTCTGAGTATATCCAGACATGTTGCATCCTTTGTCAAAAATATCCAGTGGTTTCAAACGTATGCTTAAACACAGACGTGAACCGTGGTCATTGGCTTGGCTACATTGTCTTCTCCAATTCCGCCACCGTCTCCTCTACGTCCCAACATGAATGTCAGGTGATAATCATGTGCTGTGAGCGTGATATGACCTGTTTTGTAGACATGTCAATAGAGTACAAAGCCTATGATACACACAAATAGAATACAAAAGTAAGTTCCTTGATGAAACTCTAGGTATGACTGTCTTCATAGTTTTGAGCATTTTCCAGACTTATTCGGTTTAGTTTTACATGCTCTGATGTCTTTTGCAGATTTCAGCAGTGTGACACAAAAGGACACCAGCAGAGTTCGACTTCGAGACATGGCCGCTGCTTTGTTGTGTCCTGACGGTGGGAAGATAAACTTCACCAGTGGCCCAACGAATCAAACAGCCAAGATGAGTTCTTTAAGTGTTTTCACCATTTCCCTCCACGGCTTGTTCTCCTCCATCGGCATAATAGAGAATCTCCTCATCATCGGAGTGGTGGGCTTCCACGTCCGCCGCTCTGTCATCAGCATCTGGATCCTGAACCTCGCAGCTTCTGACCTACTTGCCACTGCTTCCCTGCCCTTCTTCACCCTATACATGGCCCGTGGCAGCACCTGGACGCTGGGCCCAACCTTCTGCCGCATCCATTCCTCCATCTTCTTTCTCAACATGTTTGTCAGTGGCTCTCTGTTGGCGGCCATTTCTCTCGACCGCTGCCTGGTGGTGCTGAGGCCTGTGTGGGCACAGAACAGCAGGACCATCCACCTGATTGGGAAGGTATGCGGAGTGATATGGGGCTTTGCTGGGATCTGCACTATCCCCTTCTACCTGTTCCGTGACACCATTCCCCTTCCTAACGGAAATATCTTGTGTTACTACAATTATGCTCGATTCCTCCCGAGTGATATCAAGGACCGTGCACCTATATGCAAGCAACGCAAGGAAGCCTTAGCCTTCTTCAAGCTCTTTGTGGCCTTCCTGATCCCCCTGGCAATCATCATCCTCAGCTATACTTTCGTGAGCTCTGGATTGGCTCGCAGAGGCTGCCGACGCCCTTTCCGCTTTGTTCGGCTTGTGGTGGCTGTGGTGGTGAGCTTTGTACTCTGCTGGGCTCCATACCACTTCTTCATCATCGTGGAGATGTTGGCCACCAATGGGAGTCATGCGCAGAGATTTGCAAGCAAAGCCCTCCCAATTTCAGCAACCATCGGCTTCCTTAACAGTGTTCTTAACCCCATTCTGTATGTATTCAGCTGCCCTGACCTGTGCAGTAAAATCAGACACTCTCTCGGTGCGGTGATGGAGAGCGTTCTGGCTGAGGATCTGGCAGAGCTGGCGCGACGCCGCAGCACCGCTCGCAGCTCTATCAGCACCAGTGAGGCTGTGTTGAAGCCGAGGAATTCTCTTCCAGTCTTGTACGTAAAAGACGAGGATCAGACGCAGGTTGAAAGTATTGTTGATGTTGCTCAGAACTGAAAGAAAATGTACTGTAAATTAATGTACCCAGGCTTTTATTTTTACTTCATCAGCACAAAAGTCATTATTTGGCCTTCAGTTGTAATATTGTTCCTTCATGGGTAGTCCACGCCAGATCTGAGCCATAAGCAGGCCACACATTGGCCACATGGTCCCATATTTCCCTGCAGTATGTTAGATGGATGTGCATGGGGGGCTCCAGTTTGAATTTTCATTTTTTGCAACACAGGCTTACCCGTTATCTTTATAAACTGAGTACAACGCTGTACAGCAAAAGTAATTTCGAACTCAACAGTCTGCGGCTGAGAAACGCAGTCTTCATTCCTCTCTTGATGCGTCCACTTTGCTGCTTCCAATTTACGAGGCAGGGTCTACTGGCAAGCTTGATTTGGCGCAATGCATTCCATTCCTGGCAAGCTTTTAATTTGTATCATAGGCAGGAAGTGCTAGATTTCACTCCTAGAATCTACAATGCTTTCGAAAGACAGCTGATTAGAATCCTACGGACTTTGTCCTTTTACTCATCGAATTAGCTGTATGGCAGTGTACATAAAGCTATTTATCATATGAGCTTTAAAACTAAAGGTCATTCCATCCCTCCTCAATATTTTCTACCTGGTCTTTTAAAGATTTTGTTTGTTTTTGTTGGCCACACCCACTGCTGTAATGACCATTAGTGAACCCTGGTGCCTATTTCAGAATTTATGGTATTTGCCAAGTGTGTTATCTAACCAATAACACTGTAGCATAAGCGGTTTTATTTGTTATGTCTTCAAAAAAAGAAAAACTATGAATGAATGCGCTGTACATTACTGCTTCTTTTTAGTTCATTGCTTTGTAAAAGGAGTTAGAATAGAGATGCTGGCAAGCTTTAGGAACCGTCACAAGTAAATATATAAAGGTGCAGTATTGTATGCTGCTGCTGTTTTTTTATGTTTTTCCCCAGTGTAATTATAATAGAGTTTGTGTAGCTGCTTCATTGTCCATGTAATTTCTGTACTTTTTGATATTTGATATTATTTCTAATAAAGGAAAAGAAAAGCAATCTGGCTTTGCAGAGTAGCATATTTCATTCCAATTATTTTGTATAACCTGAGTCGTTCTTCTGCTTTAAAAAATGACTTGCAGCAAATGAGTGATGAAACATTGATTTTTTTTAATCATTGTAAACCCAACAGTAACAAAAAAGTTTGCGACTTTGTTTTCATTATCATGCATTGTTCGGATTCTAAACAAAAAGAAGTAAAGCTGCGTTTCATTTGGCATCATCTGACATTCATATCACAAAATACTGGTTAAATATGAAACAGCCATATTTCTACTCTGTCACATAGTGTTGTGTTTATGTAAGCAACAGTCCAAGAATCTGCACTATGGGATCTCTGTGCTACACACAAATATTACAATTTTTAGCTCATCATGAGAAACCTAATTAGTGGAATATATTATTTGACCTCGGAAGGCTGAAACACAAATAAATCTTTTCACTCAGAGTTGCAACACAGACTGCACAGAAACTATTTGTGCTTCTTTCCACTGGGTGGCACAACTGCTTTGACTTAACACCAGTAAAGTCTGTTTTAAAACCCAAGTTATATCTCTAGGAGATTATTATGTCCACTTCCACTTCCCCTCTGGTTGTCTGAGTGAACTCTGGTACTAAGGGCGATCTTTTTGCCAGTGTTTTGCCCCCTTCCCAAACAGGGCAGGGATCTTTGCAGCTCTAGCCGGGCATCAGCGCACAGGAAGATGTAGAAGAGGGGGTCCAGCAGGGTGTTTAGGCTGGTCAGACCGTAGCAGAGGCGATAGGTGAGGAAAATGGAACGCTCCAATCCACAGGGCTCATCAGTCAGCAGCAAGGACACAAATCTGTATCCGCCCACGAGGTGATACGGTCCGAACACGACGATGAAGTTGACGGTGATCACGACCAAGATGCCCACGATTTTGCGCCGCTCGTGGTCCGAGAGGGAAGGAGATTGTCGGAGAGTCACCCCAATGTGGGCTGAGGTGTAGCTGGTGAAAGAAGCAGATTTGAGGATAATAACTCAGCTGGTCACCAAACAGAATTTACAAAATGGTGTAATGTCTCTTAAGGACGGAGACATTTGAAGCAGTCTTTATTAAACTGTCACCATCATACTTGAGTAAAAGTAAAAGATATTGCACTAAAATATTACTTCTGTAAAAGTGAAAATCATACAAATAGTTCTTGAGTTGAATTCTTAAAGGTGCAATATGAAATAATTGGCTGTTAGCTAGTTAGCTCAGATATCCTTGCAGCTGGTGGTCTGGACTGGGGGCTTTGGAATTGCATTGGTGTTAACATCACTACACAGGAGTGTTCAGGGCTAGCTGGTTAGCATGCTAACTTCAGTAGATATTCCTGCAACACAGTTCACAAATATCATAGGGTATCTGCTATTTCTTCACATTCTGTTACAATAATAGTTGGATTATTTTAGCTACTTTCATTTAATGTTTTTCAACTAAAACGTATACATATCAAAAGCAATTTTCTGCCAATAAATGTACTCAAGTATCAAACCTACAAGTTAAAGTGGAATATACATGTATTTTCAGGCCAACTAATATATTGGTTGTCTGATACAATTGTCCTATTAGAGTTATATTGGTATTGGCATTTGTGTTATCAGTTAATGTACTGATATGATAACAGTTTTTAGAGTTTATAAAGCTGTAAAAAATGTGTTTTTGTTATTTTTTAAATGAATGCATTCACAACCTTACCAACTTTACACATCTTTGTCAATCATATTTGAGGGATCACACAAATGCAGATAAATCAATACTGAAAATTTGAACTTCCTAGTATCGGCTTCTACCCCAAAAATCAGTTTGATTCTACTGTATATGGAGCCAACAGATTTGTGGCCTGGCCTTTGCCTCCAAAATGTAGTGCAGTGAATCCAACAAAGTACTAACAAAAGATGGAAATATACTCAAATACTTGTGTGTATTTGCTTATTCACATTTCATCATTGCCCTTTCCCTAATTTCGTAAATTTACTCCATGATTTTAGTCTTAACCTTCATTTTATCAGTTTTTGCCATACATTTCACTGTATTTGCTACACTTGAGGATGGAAATTATTCTGCTCCCCTTCTGCTGTCCCACAAATTTGACCTCTTTCGTTACCAAGACATGAAAGAAGAATTTGAACAGACTGACACATTTGAGCACAGCACCTTCCGACCTATTCAACTGGAGGCCCGTGGGTGGAATGTGGCCCTTTGACTACCTCATTCTGGCCCTTTGATGATTTTGAGGAGGCTACTTGGCCCATTTATTATCTATGTCTGCTGCCAGACACAGAAATACTTTTTTTTTTTTCATTTAGAATCTGAAACCCAGGCAGTTCAAACAGTTTCTTTATCATTTGTGAAAACTAATAAAGTGGAGAAAAAATGCCCAAGAGCATTGTTTTAACATTTAAATTTGTAGATTGACAAGTCAGACATGGGGGTATGCAAAATAAAATAGGAAAGAGGAAAATCCTCTCTGGAATCTTGGGGTTAACTCACCCTAGTATGGTACACGGCAGCAGAAAGCCGAGGGCCACGGTGGTGATCTTGAAGCGTGCATATCCAGGGCTGACGGGGTACTGCTCCAGACACAGCAGTCTGTCAGAGTCAAACACTGACGGCAGCAGCCCACTCAGGCAGAACAGGAAGGTGAGTGTCCAGACTGCAATGCCGCACACTGCTGCCACCCGGACAGTCCGCACCCTGCGGCTGCTCAGGGGGTACACGATGGCCAGGCAGCGGTCCAGCGCTATCAGACACAAGAACATGACGCTGGCGTAGACGTTCACGTAAAACACGTAGCCCACCAGCTCACAGGTGAGCTGGCCGTAGGGCCAGCTGTGCGCCCCTTGGAGGTAAAGAATCCACAGAGGCAGGGTGAGCAGCTGGAGGAGGTCTGACAGCAGCAGGTTGAGGATGTAGACCAGCTGGCAGCCTCCTCCACCTGAGCGGCCCAGGTGGTACAGTCCCCAGAGAGACAGCAGGTTGCTGGGGAGACCTAAAGAGAAGATCAGGCCATAGATGCAGGTGAGGCCGAATGTGTCCGTGTCCAAAGGGAGGTTGCAGCTGTCATTGGACATGTCTCTGTTGGTCAATCACCTGACATGGGAAACTAGAGGAGGCCGTGCTCAGGATGACGAGTTGGTACGAAAACACCCATTCATACAGTCAAAGAAAGAAAGAAGTTTGTTTTTCATCCACTTGTTATTCGTCCATTATGGAATATTCATAAATGCATTCTCCTGCGGAAAAGGTCAGGCTGGGATTTAGTGCTGTCAGTCAACCAGTCTTCAAAGCATCCAGGATCCATCAGGGGGGGAAATGAAGACCTGCAAAGAAGACAGATGAGACATTCTCAGATTGTTCAGTGTCAGCAGGTGAACAATGATCCTAACCAAGACTTTCCACTCACCTCCCAAGGTGCTGAGACCCACTTTGGTCCACAAAAAGCGCTGCCCACTCTGCAGCTGTCTGACCTGTACACAAGAAATGTTGGGAACACGGTGTCTCGACCAAGCCTTGTCTATTCTGTGATCGTTTCCTCCACAGGAAACCCACTTCTTCAGCTTTAAAGGCAACATCCTGAGGCAGGAGAACGCCTTTCTGCCCCAGAACAAAAACATACACTCTCTCTTTCTTCCCTGTCCCTCTTACTCCAGCAGCAGACAGGATGATTGAGGTGGACAGGGGCGGAACTGATGTAGGGTTGTCCACTAATGCCCTTTAGATTATCGGCGGCTGGCTACGTGCCATTGAACACATTAACCCTTTGGCTGTGCCGTCTTTAAGAATGCTTTTCAACACATTTGAGCTCAGATAAATGCTGGGGATAAGAATGTAATGTTATTTATAAGGTTACAGAAGGGTTAGCCAGTGAATGTACATCAATGCAATGTCCTCTTAAGTGACAAAAAAAGACCCAGTGTGCATTTCTATTCTGATTCATAGTCAACAGTGCAAACGATTCAAATGAGAAGCACATTTATTTGAGGAATTGTAAATATATACTTTAATTAACTAATTAACGAAAATGCAGTTACGCTTAAAACGCATGTTTTCCATTAACAGAGACTGCAGGCAGTGAATGTGTGTTGTTTACCCCGTGTGAACTTTACTCAGGCACCACTGGGAGGGGAAAAAAAAAAAAAAAAATCTTACACAATTGAAATTGTTTTGGGGAAGAATGGGTATGTTGAGACAATGGTTGTTAGGCAATATTTTTACCACAGGGTTTCAAAGGGACGGGGGTCAGATCACTCATTCGCTGCTTCCTGTGAAATGCCGCCAATCTGTGATTTATCGAATAGTTCCAGATTGTAAGTAATAAACTGACCAGTCCCCTGGGACAGTAACACCACCCTATGCTTTCCAGAGATCCACATCAACATCCCCATGCCCCTCTATAGACCAAACTGGACCAGAAGAGACAGATAAAAGCTGTGCACTGCTGGGGCAGTAAATCAGCTCCAAGGGGGAAATGTCCCTTAAGCTGGGAGGCAGAATGATAAGTTGTTCCTGCATCAGGCTTGAGACACACAGCCGGATGTCTTCTGTGAGAATGTCATCTTGTCATGGAATAGGGACGCACATAGGAAAGATGAGGACAAAGCCATTGCCACACGAGCTTCCCCAGCATCGACTACCAGCGGTCTGGGAAACTCGACTGTTAGAATCTCAATAGGGAACACTGGGACAAACAAGGTCAAGGCTGTGGTTCTTGAGCCTGGGGGCCATTATTGGAGTTCTGCAAATTCAGAATCATACAGGAAGCTCCAGTGTGAGAACTGGCAACCTCATTTCAACGCCTTTCTGCCAATCAGCGACAGACGTCTGCAGCTTGATAACGGAGGAAAAGCCTGAATGATTCACCTGTCTGAGTGCTAGGTGACTCGGTGACAATGTTGCACATACTATCAATTAACACGCAGCTACTACTCTACTTTAAAAAGGGGGTAAAAGGGGGGTATCAAAATCAATTGAGGATATCAGTGCTTCCGGAAACAAGCTGTATGGAACCATCTTACATTGTTTTTGTTTGTTTGTTGGCAGTCCCCATCTACTTAAGTTGTTTAGGGGAATGCTAAAATACTGTTTCGCTGCGAGTCTCCAGAAAGACTCTTAGACTTGACCTGTGACTTTCCATCAGCATGGGGCTCTGCAGAAACATTTTTATGTTTTGGGTAAACTGTCCCATTAATTAAGAGTTATGTGGTTTTGTGTTCTGTTACGTAAAACATTTGAACGTATTTATGGAGTGTTACTAATTTTGTGAGAGTACCACAAGCTGTAAACAGTAATTAGGAGGTTATTTAGGGAACATTCTTGGTTAATGGCCAAGTAGTTACAGAAAATGGTCATGTAGGCTAATGCAATGACTAATAAGGAGCCAGTATGCTAGTAATATCCATGCTTATAGGCAGCCAGTTAATGGTCCATATGTGCACCCTAATTTAAAGTAATT
This sequence comes from Sparidentex hasta, assembly GCA_030272975.1. Taxonomy (NCBI): domain Eukaryota; kingdom Metazoa; phylum Chordata; class Actinopteri; order Spariformes; family Sparidae; genus Sparidentex; species Sparidentex hasta. The sequence continues at coordinate 70,316 of JARJLU010000444.1, forward strand.
ACTGTTCTGCTGTTTGTTCAGTCCCTTGAAACATGTTAACAAAAGAAAAGGGCATGAATTTGCAAAGCAAATATTGAAACATACACTTCTTCTGTTGCAACCCAATAAGCATCACCACCATAACACTCCATCTGAGGCTCTCTGTGGGTGGTTCTGTCAAAAAAAAAAAAAAAAGTGTGAACTGCAGTATGTGTTGTGGGCACAGTGCATATGTTATTATGCATTCCATTTTCTATGTCACTTCATCAAAAAAAATGTTTTCCCCTCTGAATCGTCACCGTCCACTATCCAGTAACATACTGGTTTTCCTTTTCAGTTTGTATTCAAAGTCTTGCAGGTGAGATACAACACAAAATAGGCTTGTAAAGATATTTTACAGTTACATAGTGAGACATATTCAGCTCTGTTACAGTGTCATGAGTAGTTTTTTTTTTTTTTTCTTAGCGTTCTCTGCTCTCTTTTTCAAATTTAGCAGCCACAGAAACAATTGTGCACACCACGATCTCGCATGGTTTTCAGCATTTACCATCGCACATACTTACACACAGTGACATAAGCATTGAAGAGATTATACATTTTTTTTATCATCACAGATTTTCTTTATTTTATCTTGGTTTGTGAGCACAAACTACATGTGAGATAAAATCAAAGTGAAGTGTTAGCGATAACCTGCTGCTGCTCAGTTTGACTCAAATGACTCAAAGTTTTAGCTTCACACAGGAAGTCGATGAAAAAAATGATAACGATCACAAACGGTGAAAACTTTTCACAAACCAAATGAAAAGACCTGATGGCACAGTTGTGTTGTTTGTGTAAGATAAACTGCAGTACAGTCAGATAACACATTGAGGTTAAAAGTAATGAACATCCTCTATAAGGTTAGTTTTGTGTGCATCAGGAGAAAGCAAAGATGGCGTGTAGAGCTGGAGCATTTTCATATCTTGGTGAATGGAGGATTTATTTCGGCCAAACTAGAGATACTGCAGAAAGACAAATCTTTTTCTTTTTTTTTTTACAATGAGTAAACGAGACAGTAAAACTTGTCTTGGCAAGTCATGAAGTCATTGCATACATCTCCCTGCTGAAAAAGCTGGGCTATCTCCTCTTGAGGTACAAAATGGTATTAGGAGACAGGACTTGGTTAGCAAGCTAAGTTCAGTAGATATCTCTGCAACACAATAAATATAGGCCTGTTGTTTCTACTTCAGATCATGGTTAAAGTTCACTTATCCCTGGATTCTTGAGTGGTTACTCCCTTAGAAAAACACTGGGCAGTCACTATGTATGACTTGAACTTGGTTTTGAATCTGTTACTCTCCTTTTATCTTCCTCCTGGACCTCCGGCAGCAGAGAATCCTACAAACTAAGACTAAACACCAGACGAAGAATCCAACGAGGGCCATAATAAAAACAGCCACATCCAGGCTGAGGTAGGTGTACCAAGGCAGTTTAAAACCAGCTGACTGCAGATGGGCTGCTCCTTTGTTCCTGATAACATACTCAGTCCAAAAGATGGCGGTGTCCATAGGAGGCATCGGTTGGTCATGTTGTAGCTGTGAGAGACGCTGCATGTTGTTCCGGTATGAGGGAGTCTCCAGGATGTCCTTGAGAGCCTCCAGGAAGTCCTCTTTGGTGAGTGATTTGGCCTCTACCACCCTAGCTGAGCCACGCACTTTCAGCCGGTGTATGTTGTCAAACTGATCAAAGAGGAGAGGCAGGCCCACAACCGGAACGCCGTGGTAAATAGCTTCATACATGCCATTGGTGCCTCCGTGGGCTACGAATGCACGAGTCTTGGGGTGTCCCAGGAGGTCGTTCTGAGGTAGCCATTTCACCAGCAGGGTGTTGTTGCCCAGGGAGGAAGGCTTTTCGCCCACAAACCTCCACACTACCTTCTGAGGCAGCTGAGCAAAAGCAGCAGCGATGGCCTCTGTGACCTCATGAGACAGGGCCGACACCAGCGTCCCCAAGGACATGACCACCACCCCATGCTCCCCAGAGCTCTGCATGAAGGCCTCGAGCTCGGTAGGGAGGGGCCGGGCCTGTCTGCACTGGAAACCCCCTATGTAGACCAGGTTGGGCATGGTGGGCCGAGGGAACTCGAAGACAAAATTCGTCCTCACCAGCCAGATATCACCTGAAAGCTGCAAAGACAGCAAGTCAGTTCCGGGAGGGAAGTGCCGCTGGAGTAGATCGGCGTAGGCAGGGTTGATGATTAAGTGCTGTTCAACAACACTAAGGAGATAATGCAACATATTACTGATCCTTTGCAGAAAATCCATCTGATCATGAAGTTCACTCCCTGGCACAGGAACGTAGGAGACAGGAGAGGGAGCTATGTTGAAATGGCCCTCCCCATTATTAATCCAGCGCACATTGTAGACCATTGGCAGCTTAAGGTAACTACCCAGAAGCACCCCTAAGGTGAGAGCGGGGTCTGTTAACATTAAGTCAAACTTTTCATCTTGCAGCTTCTTTATGAAAACGGGATCATCTATCATTGTAGCAGCTGCTCTGGCGAGGATCTCGTGGCCTGTTGTCAACATGGATGTGATCAAGTGCCGTTGGCAGAAGGTTCGTACAAACGTCGGCAACTTTCGGCATTCCATGACATCCAGGAGCATTTTATTGTAGTAGTTCATGTCTGCCTCATCCTCCAGCATGGGCACGTTGATAGAGGTAAAAATTGTAGAGTTACTAGGGATGTACCAACTCTTCGCAGAGCGCAGCACAGTGATGTTGTGGCCTCTGGCGTGCAGCTCCCTTAGCAGCACCTCCATGTTGATCCAGTGGCTGCCATCTACAGGGACTACCAGAATCCTGCTGCCTCTACAACCGGTGGGGCTGAGTAACAGGAAGCAGAGCCCCGTCAGGAGCACAGGGATCATGCTGGACATTTCCTATGAGACACAACAGATAAAAAATGATTAGATTCTCTGAAGTCATACTCAGGGGTGGGAGGCTCAAGTGTAGGGATAATGTTATGCTGCTTTTTTCCAGGTTGCAAATCTAATAACAATGTAGGGATTCTAACATTTTCATTTCATTCTTATCATTTCACCAGTTCTGGATTACTCAGCCACTGAAAATACGATTGAAAGTGAAAATCTGGGTGACATTTGGCTATATTTCAAGGTAAAACAATGTATTTTATAAGCCAAAAAGCTAATTTTAGCATTAAACCACTCTCTAGCCAGCATTACCGTATGATTATGTCCAGTGTGTTTCGCTTCCAGATTTAAGTAAATGTGTCCATGATGTCATTGAAGTACTGTTTCATGTGACACTATCAAACACCAGTGCTAGGAAGTGTTTGAGTGCTAACTTTTGCTATTAAAGGAAGCTAATGGGTTATCTAATGATATGTCATATGTTGTTTTACCTTGATACTCAGCCCAATATCTGCACCAGAACCTTCTCGGGCCTCAAAGAAGACGCTAAAAAAATAAGTAAACTGGGAGAGCTTGGAAATCTGTGATGTCATTGCTAAGTAATGCTTTTTTTATGATGATGCTGTTATCAACCACTCTTGACAGTTTCCCATTACATTTCTCGCCCAAGTGTCCAACACAATGCAACCATGTTAAGAGATGAGATTCTCTGCCCCAGATTCTTTTACAACAATATTCTGTCTCTACCTGACACCCCATCATTAAGCTTCCTGACGGGGTATAACCTCTGCATCGTTTTTTAAAAAGAAACATGATCCCTCTCTGTATGGCCTGGCCCATGCTGGCCGTAAACCAGCAACCTTCGGGCGCTCAAGCCAAGTGCATACAGATATGATTTACTTTGGCATACTTAAGATTTAATTTCCTCTTTTGATCTTATCAGCTGCTGGCTGTCACTGTCAAGTGATACGATAGCTGTACAAGTGCTCTAAAACATTAAGCCTTATTTGTAGCCAAAACCATCGCCAAACCATTCTCTGTACTGCAGCATTTGACACATTTTTTCACATAACTTTGATTGTTAGTATAACTATTATCCTGTATAAAATAAACACTTTAAGGCCCAGTGTCATTGCAGTCAAGTTGAGACAACATTATGTAGAAATTTGGCATTTTGTGCGAGTTTTTTGGCAGTTTCTGAGCACTGCACTGTTGTCATCAATACAAACCCCAGGTTTGTAACAACATGTGACATGTAATGTAGGCGCAGACTACAAACAAAACTCACCACGTCATTACAATGTTATGTCACTGAAAAAAAGCGTATCTTGAAGCAAACAAAACAACACCCTGCAAAATGATGTTGAGGGTGTTAGTTTAAGGCTTCAAAATAGCTACATGATGTTGCTTTATAGCTAGTGAATGGCCGTTTTGTTGCCGTTCAATCAGATCCCTCACCTTGCTGTTTAGCCTGAGCTCCAGGTCCACGGTCAGCCAGTATGCAATGAGACATGTGTTCACTCGGCTGAACCTTTACACACATAGGCCTTCAACATTTGACAAGGCCAAAGTCCAAAAGGTTGACTAGGTTGAGTAGATAATTCAGTGTGCTTTGTAAGTAAGAAATATATAATAAAACCAAAGGCCAATTAGTATGTATTCGATATAATCAAATGTAATAGCAAAGGCCAATGTTAATTTAATGTCGGAAGTGTTTACAGTGTTAGTTGAGTTATACAACAGTTTGTGTGGAGTTACTATTATCTTTATCTCCATTCACATGTGCACTCGGACAGTGCAAGATAATGTAATTAAGAAGTGAATGGAAGTTTCTTTGCCCAGTCAATACATTGTTCTTTTGAGTGTTTCACTGCAAAGTTACTCATCAGTATATCCTTGTGCTGAGCTCCTGTTTGCTGCTCATTTCATATGTTCGATCGTGGTTTTCATTTCTCACAGATTCCTATTTGATTGCTCACAGGAAAGTCCAGTGCCTTTAAAGACTTTACAGTCCTCTGTCGAGGAAAACCCGAGGGAGAGCGGGGCGAAAAAAATCCAAACCAAGTGCGTGAGACGGGAGTGGCAGGGAGCGAGGGAAAGAGGAAGCGGCAAGGTCACGGTGCGGAGGAAAAATAAAGAGAGCGTTGGTGATTACAATAACTGCGTGAATCACCTCTCAACAGTCATATCAGCTCACTGCAGCCTTCCCCTCCTCTCCTCTGCCTCTGTGGAGTTAAACAAACCTGAGCCAGGGAGCACGGTCAGCTCAAGGTAACGGCAGAGATGAAGACATCAAAGCTCCGTAGGTCACAAGAAACATAAATATATACATCTGCCAAAATTACATACATGACAAAGACTGTCCATTATGTAACAAATGATTTTTTTGTTTCCAAAAGTACAGAATAAGACACATAAACAGGCATTCCGCTCCTGCCTACAGTATAGCAGCAGCATAGCATAGTATAGCAGCAACCTTCGAGAGCTTCCTTTAAGGATGTGCTCAGAGCAGGGACAGCCAATCAGAGACATGGATTCCATCTTGAAGGACAATCCAGGCGTTATCTAAGTGAAACCCTGCAAAAGCCTTTTAAACACACTAAAAGTTTCCATGTGCGTGAAATCTCTGTCTCTAGTAGCTTTTTACACATGATTAACAACTATGTCAGGGACGGAAATATAGGAAATACATGCAATTAGATAATTTGTCAGTTAACTCAGCTCATGCTGTGCTCACATGCATAGTGAGCTGTAATTCAGTGCAAGAGAAAATGAAGACAGGCAACAGTTCTTTGTTTAATTGTTTTGTATTTATGGGGGAAGTAAAAAAAAGACTAACATATCATTGCCGTCGCATGACATCAGCGTCACCTCCACTAAAGCTTCCTACCAAATTACCCACAACACACTTTACTTTAAATTAGTCAGTCTACAAGTTGTAAGGTTATAGTTAAGTATGGACTAGTGAGTATATGAGTCAGTTTTGGTATTATGACTTTTAATGTGCCCCGCAAACCTCTGTCGTCTCATTGTTAGCAAATGCCTTTTTTAAGACATGTACATGCTTTTATAATTTACATGTGGGGTGTTTACTGATGTAAAGCTTGCATGAACCACCTTTTTTTAGGCAGTTAACCAAAACCCATTCAAAAAACCCCAATGACTTTGATGAAGTCAGTGCAAAAATGCCAGCTTAATTCCCGATTTTAGACAAAATATAGCCTCAGTGACCAGTGAAGCCCAGTATGATAACAGGGAAAAGGGAGGTGATTTGAAGTTGCTTCAACTAAGATTCTCCTTCATAGGAAGACCAAGACGACTTGGGCTAGCTGGTTGGCACGCTAGCATCCGTAGATATTGCCGCAACACTACATAGATGACTTTGACATAACATCAAAACTGTTACTTCTTCTTATTCTGGTGAAAATTCTTGAATGTCTTAAACTAAAAATCTCACATAAAGCACTTTTACAACTATTTTTGAGTCAAAAGAAATATGACAAACAACCCTTAATTTTCTAGTTTGAAAGTATGAGTTGAAGGGGATTTTTACACTTAGCAGTTTGATAAAAAAAGGAGCCCAGGAAAACAAAATAATAAATAGGTTTGAGACCAAACAGTTCAAGTTGCCAATTTAAGAGCTGATGAGAAAAAAACCATCTATATTTATCATGACTAGGAACTGTGCTCACATTTTGAATAAGAACTAAGAATAGTCCTACCTCAGAACAGCACAGAGGAGCTATCTCTGAAGCTTCCTACACACCCTCTCAACAGGCACAAGAATAATTCATTTTAGAAGAAAGTAACAAAATCAATGCTGTCACGACATACACCCTCAATTCAACATGTTCTGAAGGCGGATGCAGGTTCAGTGAAATGTATTACAAAATCTGCTGACAACCAGCCACTTACGTGTGTGTTTTATCAGTTGACAATGTCATTAAGTGACTTTGTGGCAGTCCTTATCTGTTCCAGCTGACTTCTGTGAAAATGACTCCATAAAAGAAAAAAAAAAAAGATGACGTTTCAAGTAACAGCCAGATGCTGTAAAAATTCCTGAAGCCTAAACATAAATCAATATATTTCAGTCAGGTTGATCCAGTCTGCATCTGTCCACCTGCCGGAATGTGTTTACATGTTTGTCATATCTTTTGCCAGCTGCCGCCAACTTCTAACAGGACAGGACAGCTCTGCAAGATGCTCTTTATCCTGGAGATGACATTCCTGGATTTAGAAAGTTGATAAAAAAAAAAAGTCTAAAAGTAGACCAAGATATGGATCGAGCATCCTGGGCATCCTGGGCTAGTTAGGGCAGATTTTCATGATAGACTGCATGATGAACTCAGAAAAATAAATAAATAAGTAAATAGATGTCACTGAAATTATTTTTTTTAGAGTTGACTGTTAGACCACCGTGTACACTGGCTGGGCGGTGATGACTGTGAGCATGACTGTCAGATATCATATCTACCCGAGCAAAAACACACATGCACACACACTCAAATGTTTTATCCAAAAACAGACAGAAAGTCACAGCCGTGAAGAAGAAAAGGATTGAGGCATTACGGCCTCTTATCCTAATCTCATCTGGATTCCATTGCAGTGACGAACAGAAACGAAAGTGGGTTTAAACATTTTCAGCAGGGGGAGACAAAAACACTCTCACACTCTCTGACTAGCAGGTGGTGTTGCAGGCCGAGCAAAAGGGAAGCACCACCAAGCAAAACATATGCAACAAAGCTCCAGATCTGCAATGAAAACAGATCTTTTGTTGAAAGGCAGCGGTGGGTCCTTTCCCATGGGAAAGTTTGAAATATGCCTGGCAGTTTTATAAAAGATTTCTGATTATAATATTCTATGATAAACCATGACCTGCTCAACAAGTTGTTTGTCTCTTGATATATTATAGTTAAAAGCACATTGTGACTTTTTGACCCGTGAAGTAATGTTAATGAGAGGTCTCAGGATTCGTTTAATTTTCATGACACAATGCAAGATTGTGTCATGAAACTATAGATTATTCATGGCGGCGTGTTGAGGAGCTGTGGTCTGGTGGTACGGCAGCAGATACATCTGTATCTTTTACCAGATGGCAGCAGGGTGATCAGACTGTGGCTGGTCTGGGTGCCGCTGGTCAGTATCCTTTGGGCTCTGCGCAGACACCTCATTTCACCGATACCACTGATGCTCTGTAGATGGTGGAGGTGTATCACCTGCCGTGCTGCAGAGAAAGGCCAACATTTGAATGATCGAAGCGGCCCAAGATGCTGGTGCTCCACTGGTTAGACTGGACGGCTATCAGAGTCGAAGACTGGAGGCTGATCATTACTCGGGAAAACCTTTGTTGCCATGGTGATCCCTCAAATAAGGAAGGCCCGAGAACAAAAACACGTATATGTTTTTTCTCATGGGAGTCTTTCTACACTCAGTGCACCTTTTCGAAGTTGAACCGGAGCCCAGATTTCTGAACAGCGCTCCTGGGACGCCTGCTGCTTCAGAACCTTTCCTTCCTTCAATTGTTCTCAGTCATGATATGGCTCATTTAAAGCCCCATGGCGGTGTTCACGCCATTTACCCAGACCCCGAGCTTGTTCTATCACCCGGTGACAGCTGTTTATGTTTCATCAAAACAGCTGTACGACTTCCTTGCGTTCGTGCGCTTCATGCACAGGCCGGGTCAGCTCTCCTTGAGTGTTTACCTTTTGAAATGTTTACTTTACTTAACTCCAAAAAGCTTTCAGGTATAAGAGTTTTATTGCGGGGACTCTCAAAGCCAAATTTTTAAATGCTCAATTCTTTTATATGAATATGCAATATAGATACAATGATTAAGGCAGACTGAGGAATTTAGGAACATAAAGGTGAAGGATCAGTGATGAAAAATATTAATTGTTTAAGCCCAAATGGATCTGCAGAGCAACATCCATTAACAATTTCTGTGCAATTTATATGTTATACAATATAACCAGATGACACAAGAGAGCGATGCACACCTTCATAATAAAAAGTTTGGAGGCAAAGAGTCTACAGCCATGTTAAATGTTCTGCTAAGCTCTGAAGATCTTTTTCACTCCAAAATATTGACATCAAATCGAAAGTAAGCACAGGTTTAATTGATGACACTTAATGATGGTTCCATTCCATTTAGTGTGTTGGAGACTTTCTAGTCTTAATAAGTATCATGGGTGGACTTACCCTGCTGTTTAGTGCCAAAATGGCTGCTATGAAGAAGGTCTATTTAGGCACAGTGCTGCTACGAGTGAGCTAAATGCTATCATGCTATGCTAACATTCGGTTCAGGCGTCAGTAGATCAGTAGGTATTAGGTCAATAAACGTTATAAATTCTAAAACATTAAACCAGATGACATCGGATCAACAAACATTTGAGGCCTCAAAATCTTCATCGACGCATTTCCATGTCGTCAGTATTCGTCCTCTGGGGATCATGAATTTATGTAACAAATTTCCACCTAATAGTTGTTGAGAAATCCCAGTCTGGACCAAAATGGTGGAACAGTTCAGAATTGCCATCCCAAGACTGACACTGCTAGCTAAAATAATTTTCCCCTAAATGTCAACATTTTTGATACATTTCATGAATAGCTTCATGTCAGTCCAGTAACCTTCTTTCCCTTTTCATAGTGTGTAACAATGAGCCCATATAGAAACATTTACATACTTCTCAAGGATAACAACCACAACTAGGCCACAGCCAACCTGGAAGTGTTCAGGAAAAGAAAGAAAAACAGTAACATCACAGTTGAGCCAGAATTACCGTCAGTACAGGGCTATTGTCATTAGGCTAGCTCTCATTCACATCTGATGGTGGAAGTCACAGAGTGTCGGCATATCTCTTCCTTCTGTCATTAGGTGACGCAATGTTTATGACCCCGCGTTCGCTGATGGTTCATCAGCCGCCGGGCCGCATTCCCCCGCCGTAGACGTGCTTGAAGCAGATCGCAAATCAGTCGAAGTAGCCCTTGTCCTTTTCCAGATAGCATGAAGGGCCCGATGCTGGTGGTGACGAAGTGAGTCCAAGAAGCAGACGTTAATGTTATTAATGGTGATGTGGTTATAAATGTAATCTGTGTTCTCATCGGGACGTCATGTTGATGAAGGTAATGGGGTGCGCCCTCGCTTTCATCTCTCTTGCAATTTGGCACCAGGTGCAGGGCCCGCAGCAGCAGGCGTAGACGCAGTCCTTGCAGACTGTCCCCTGTGAAGACAAACAGAATTAGGGCTGGTTAGAGCGGTAGGATGTGGAGAGCAAACTATGCAGTCATGCAATATTAAAAATGCCACCACAATGTACGCGTTAATACGTGTGCAGACAGGGATGAAGGTTCATTTGCGTGACCGAGGAGCTACCAGTAGGATAACACGGCGGGATTTTTTTTGGCAGCGGCCATTCATCGTCGTCACAGTCGACGCAAACAAGTCAACAGGAAGAAAAGGGAACACGGTGTGCTGAGCCCTGATTAATGAATTGCTGGATGTTGTCTAGGAGCATGAACAGACACTGAGATCAAAGATAAACAGGTTTAAGACTGATCAGTGGTCTGATAAAGAGTGAGGGTTACAGTGACTTTTATGCTGGTGAACACGCTGCTTGTATGTACTGACGCAGATGAGGTGTATTTTACTGACATTAAATAGCTTCAGTTATCAGTGGTGTTTTGTAGCTAAGTATATTTACGCTGGGACTTTTTTTAACTGCAAGTTTTTCATTTAAATCCAATACTTCTGCTCCGCCTCATCTCAGAGGCAGATATTGCACTTTTTTAACTCCTTTGCATTTGTCTGACAGCTTTAGTTACTAGTTGCCTCTAAGATTACAATTTTTGATACAGTTAATAGCAAATGATACTAAAGTATGTCCGATTTTGAGGGTGGACGATTGCGATAAACTGAAGGATTAAAGGGTAACTCCATGCAATTTTTGGTTTTAGGGAGCACTTCTGCATATGTGAAAAAGTGGGATTAAGCGTGTAATTTGATACAGTGCCTCCAGTGAAACACAGCCGTTTGCAGGGTGCATAGTGATGAGGCAATATATTTGAATGTTTTTTTTATTTTTTTAATTTTTTTCAGTGTTTCCAACTCAGATTAATCAGAATTTGACCCTGTGATGGACATTTAGAATGACTCTGTAGAGGCACTGATGGCGTCATTAAGTGTGAAACTGAGACTTTTAACCTTAAAGTTTTTTTGTTGTATATTCAAGGAAAGGATCTGAATATATCTTTCACCACTGTCTGTCACACATGGCCCGACAGTTTTGTTTTTAATTTTGTATGCAGTCTGTACCTCAATGCCATAGCGATGGCGTATGGACACCCTGAGGGATGTGGTCATTGGAGGGATGAGTCCAAAAGCGTCCAGCAGAGGTAAACATACGCACTCCCCGGCCTCATACGACGTCTTGCAGGCGAAACAAGGAGGGCACCAAAAGGCCAAGCAGCCTGCAAAAAAAGTTACAATTATGCAGTAAGAATGTGGTCGTATAAAAAGTTTCACAGCTGGAGAAAATCAGCCACAGAGGTGTACACAAATTACTGTTGCACTCAGAATAACAGTTGAGTGTTGAGCCTGTGGTTTACATTATCACATGCGGCATCGTGAATGATAACGGCCAGCATTGCCCGAATACTTGACTACACCCACTGATCTCCGATCTGCCATGTGTTTGCATTCCTACGCCCAGATCAGTCTGAATGATCAGCATGTATTCAACTTCACGCACGAGAGACAGATTTAAGACGTTCCTGTCTCCGTCGCTCCCTATCGCTCACTGTCAAGTATGTCCAGCTGGGTGGAAACAGAGAGGTGCACTCACACTGGGGCAGGTCTTGGAAGCAATCACAGATGCCAGAGTTCCATTCGTTGGATGTCATGGTCTGGATGACGGGCCTGGGCTGGGTGGTGGCCATACTTGTAGACATGAATGCAGCTTCTGATTTAAGATTTAAAAAGGAGAAGATCACAGGTTAGATAAAAAGTTGGCCATATGTGTCTTCTTGACAAAATAGCAATGGTTTTGTAATACATCTAACACTACACACTGATATGATATCCAAGAGATTCCATTCATTAAAAACTGTCTACCCATTCATGCATCTCATAGGATGTGGAAAAATATCGAACGGGCCATTCATGTGTTGCAGCTTTGTTGCATCCTTCCTCTGTTGAAATCCCTGTTGCAAGCAGTATTGCGACTGTAATGTTTTCACATAACCTGAAGGATTAAATACTCTACAAGTTCAGCCCTCTACCCTTTGAACTAATACTTTTCGTCTAGAATCTGCATTGTGTGATGGATAAAAGATTGATACGTTTTTGGCTCCTGAAAAACAGAGAGTATTTATGTGACCGCTGCAAAGTTACTGATTCTTACTTTTTACTGATTCTTACTTTACCCATCTAGATTGTTTTGGTGTGAGCTGCCAACTTTTGGGAGATATCAGCTGCGGAGATGTCGGCCTTTTTTCGGCACTTGGCTCAAAGTGCCAAAAAAAAACAAACAAAATAATCCACAATATTGAGCAGTTTCATTAAAAAAAAAAAAAAATTCTTGTAGTGGATAACACTGTTGGACCATATCAACACAGAGGAAGCGTGCAAAGCTAGCTAACACCACCGCCCAGCTCAAGACACCAGTGATGTTGACATGCAGCGCTGTCTTGAGCTTGGACGTCTCGTCCATGAGTAAATGTACGCTTCCTACTGTGCCGTGTTACGGCAGCAAGAAAGCAGTTCCTACACAAAACTGGTTAGGAGCCACAAGTGCCAAGTGCCATCTAGTTTGACTACATTGAGGATATTTCTGCAGCTGGTATCTCCAAGATGCTGCAACTCACACCGAAATGATCTAGATGGATGAGTAGAACAACAGGAAATATGTTTTTTATTTCATTTTGGCAAAAACTGTTCCTGAAAATGCAAACAGCTACTGTATATTTGCTCTGAGTAAATGAAAATGCTCTATATTTTGGAAGTGTTGGAGCGTATTGTTAATGTAGCCTGGATATCACGAAGGAACGATAGCTGAAGTCTGGTCATGTTGACGTCCATGTGCCCATTACAGATGTCAAGTTCAAATTTGATGTCGTTCATACTCCACTCAACAGTTCAGTCTTTTGTGTCCTTTTCTTGAAACGGAGGTATCTTTAAGCGCATCTGAGATGCTGGACTCGCAAACACTGTCAAGTGTCTTGAGAAAAGAGAAAGTGAAAGCTCATAAGCATACAGCAGTGCCCTCCTGAGTCATCGCAACCTCATGTACTCAACGTTTCAGGAAGCAAGAACGAGTCAGACAGAGTTCAATTACTTCTGTTTTTCTGAAAGGGGTCAGAAATACATTACATTGCAACTGAAACCTGAACATTTGAAAGACCGAGCCAATGAAAAATTTGGTTCAATATGTCAATTATTGGGAGCGTTAGCTTTGTGATCTGTCCTAGAGCAGTATTCAGATATATCTGTCAGACAGTGGATCGCCTTACCTTACTGTCCTTTGAGGAAGAAGGAGTTCGGTCCAGTGATGGATCTGCAGGCCAGCGTGGCCGTCTTATAGAGCGGCTGCAGAGCAGGGAGCGTGACAGGACAGCAGGGGACTCTTGTCACCGACTCGTCTGTCCAGTCCGACCGGCAGCGATACCCTTGACAGTCAGACATCAGATCTTACAGTCACGCATCATTTGAAACATGACGTCACCGTGTTAGCTAGTGCGCATATGACCTCATACTTCACATGTGCGACTCCGTCCAGAGACAGAGGCTGCGATAAGAACAGAGCGGTATGTTTCCTCGAGTTCATGTACTTTCATTGTTTTCAGACCTGTGTTGGGAGATTGGACGTTTTGATACGATTCACTCGAATAATCAACTAAACATATTTGGATTTTGTAGGTGAAACACACATTGAGCAACATTATACTTGATAATTGTACATTTTACAAAAGTAAAATTCTGTAAAAAGTGTCAACACGTCTGATTGTTGAGACCATCTGATAAACTCCAAACGTCAGAGTAGCTTATCTTAGTGTGTCATTGCTTAAATCAAATAAAACAGGCCTGTTTTTTCATGAATATGCAACAAGTCCCGAAGAGGACTTGTTATATCTTGAAATAATGTTAAATAGTAAATATATTACTGAGATTATGTGTGTCTGGTGGTGGTTAGATTTACAAACTTGCTGCAGACAATCAAGAGAGGTACTTCCTTCCCGCTCTGTCTCCAGGAAAGGAAGGTCACAAATGATGTAAAGTGACTCATCTCGACATATTTCAATCGCTGCATCAACACTTCATTTCACAAATTTATTTCTGAGGAATGCTCTGTACAATATCAACTTCTTCCAAGCTGCATTTTTCCATTCATGATGTCTAATGCACCCAAAAGCGATATACAGCAACATTTTTTAAGGGTGCCACACTGGGGGGCTAAAAGATTCCAGGAATTTTGTGAAATATAGGTTTTAGAGCATTTGTGAACGATTCAAAGCGAAAACCATTTAATCTGTTTGTATGACCTTAACTCATGAATACACTAGTGGAAAAAAGTTGTCAGCATGAAACATGAAACTACATACATTTTTTTTTTTTTTTTTTCTTTTTGTAGGGGGATCACAGGAAAGAAATGAATTTTAGTATTCATTCAGTAAGTATTTAATGTCCTCAATATGAAAGGTAATTTACAAACATGGCTGTCAGATAAATGTAGTGAAGTAAAAAGAGTAATAATTCCCTCTGAAATGTAAGGGAGTTCCCATAGCATAAACTTGAAATACCCAAGCACCAGAAAAATACATAATAATAGCATTTTAGTAAAATAAAGAACAATAAGATCATGAAAGAAATGCTAAATAAAGTAGCATTCAAAATGACTCCTGCTCGAGCAGCCTATTTCTTATCACACTTGTTTCTCTTCATCTTGGGTCAGACGGAACTTTTCCTCTCTGTGTCACACATTGTGTCCCTGCTGAATTCTCCGAGGTAACAGGGAGTGGCTGCAGAGCCGGAGGAAGTGTGATTAAATCAGCTCCTGTACCCAGGAGGGCCGGCGGCGGCAGAGGCCAGGGAGGAAGGAGGGAGCGCTGCGCCGCGCTGTCTAGACCAAGTGCTCCCCCTGCAGGGAGGCGAGAGCGGTGTATCTGGCCGAGGACGAGGAGGACGAAGACGAGGAGGAGGAGGAGGCGTGGGATGCTGCTCTTCTCTTCAGCTCTCTGGAGATCTGGAGCCAGGATAGCGGATAGCAGCAGCAGCCGTACAGGCAGTCGCTCCACACGCTCCCCTGCGAGACACCACGGAGAGAGAGAGAGAGAGAGAGAGGCCTAAACACAGGTGGGAGGCTCGGACAAAAGGTGAACATTTGCATTTAGGTGCAGAAAAAAGCCGTTCCCAGCGATGTATACAATGCAGCATCTCCGTGTTGCGCTCTGGCACGAGCTCAAACTCGCATCGCACAAAAATAAAATCGCAATCTAAATCAAAACACAAACGTTGTGATAAATCTAAGAGAAACAAATGTTACATGCGCCAGACCTAAATAAAGGAAATGTGGCAGTATAAACGAGAGAAAAATGCACCGTAGCAAACGGGTGCTGACAGTGTTTTTGTCAGTGTAACAGTAATACTCGTGCTCTTGTGTTCCAGTAAATACCCCCCGCTGAGGACAGTGAGTTTTTCTCGCAGCCAAGTCTTTGCTCTTAGCAACGGCAACCGGGACAAAGAGCTCGCCGGCGATGTCAGGATGGAAACGCTGGTGGGCTGAGATTTGATAAATCAATACAGTCTGAGAAACACAGTAAGAAGGCAGATCTGAGATGATCCCTGCGCAGCCGGAGAACGTGGTCCCTGCTTCATGATACTGAGTCTCTCTCAGGGCCCGACTGTGTTACTTCTAGGCCTATCGCATTATCGTGACATCCGCTTTTCACGAGACAATCAGCCTTAATCATAACGCGCCCGTGAAAGCAAATCTTTCGGTCGTCAACTGTCGCATTACAATCACGCATTCAACAAGATAAAAATAATCTCTGTGCCTATCTTATACAGGTCAGATTCAAGTGAATTACAAGTGCTGATAAGCAGCCTCAGAGGAGCAGAACCGCCGAGCGCCCGAGAGGAAGATGCACATGCACGTCCCTCTTGAGCAACAGACTTGGGATCTGCTGCGCCGCCTCCCCTGAGAATTCACCGTGGGAGTGTGACATTAACTAAAACGATACCGCCCTGCCAAACATCATGACACCATCGCTAAAAAGGACTGCATCGTATCATCGTGTATCTGCTCAGAACAGCTTCTTGGTTTGTACGTCTCTGTATTTGTTGGTTTTAGATGCAGCTCGTGCAATCGTGTAAAGCGTTCTACGGCAAGGATAGGAAAGTATGAGGGAAGTTATGAAGTGAGTGTACGCCAGCACAGTGGCGCTTTCATGCTCACATTCCCGTAATGACGCAGCTAACAGGCTGTAAAGGTAAAAACGATGAATCACTTTATCGATGTGAGTCATTTCCTTTACTTTCATTTCAGTTCAAAGGTTTCTTTAGATGTTATCGAAGACCATTTGTATCACTGTTCATGTCACTTCTGCACACGACAATAACTGATCCAATCTGCGGGTTTTCAGTTCCTTCTACCAGCGTGGCTGAAGTCATGACCTCTGACTGATCAGTACTCATTGCCTTTGTTGGTTGGGGTTGGTTAGGTTCAGGAGTGATGCTGCAGGCTCTGTCATTTCTACACTTTCTTTTCAATGTCCACTCAAGAAGCTGTGCAATGTATTCTGGTAGCGTAGCATTGTGTTTTGACCGATGGGGCGTTGGATTGTTCACTCCTCATTCTCGCAGAATTAAAGTCTGGCTAAGTTATGCCGACCAGGACCTCAGGACGCTCCTGAGGAACTGATTCCAAGGTTCCAAATGAGCCTCGCACAATCAGGTACAGACAGTAATTCTTGCGCAGTTGTCGGAGGGTGTAGTTGGTCACTCGGGCAAGGCTTGGAAGGGTTGCATGCACTTGCGTCCGAAAACTGTGGCTACATACCTCGAGATTGAAATTGGTGCAAGGATCTCAGGGTAGGCCAATCAGATCCAAGGAAAGAAAATGCTGAATACTGAACACAGGTAATCTACATCCTGGTAGCGCAGACAGTAGGCACAGCGATGCTTTGAGCTACATGTTAACATCAGCACGCTGACATGCACATGTAAAGCAGATGTGACATTTACCATGCTCAACAATTTAATCTAGCATATTGGCAACATCTAAACATTTGCTGCCACAGCGGCACTAACCACAAAGTACAGCTGAGGCAGAAGGGTGGAGGGTTGATAGTTTTGCAGACATTTGGACAAAAAAACAGAGAGTTGGGCACTTCACATTTTGATCCTGAGAAAATAATACAACACATATTAGCGAGGCATGAATGTGCGGCCCAAACTTCAATGTTATACAATCAAATTCACATCTCATTTGAGGAAAAAAGGCAGGCGATCAACCCACGGCGACCATACTGTACGTGTGGTCAATCCGGTGAGGTATTCCAGCGTTGGAGTGAAGTGGCGGACTGACCAACCGGGACCCCGGAGCCATGCCACCAGCAGTGGATAAAAAGTCACTGATAGTTTCAGATCAACTGTAGGGCTACTGTGTACATAAAAAAGTCCACAGAATTTGGACAGAGAGAGAGACAGCCCGAAACTTTAAAATGCACATCCAAGCGACTGAAGTGATATGTCACACATTGTTACAGCATTGTCTCTTTCCACCCGTGACAATCTAATCGCCTTGCTTTACCGCCAACCTACATGCTGGGACTTGTTTTCATAAGATCTTCTGGCACCGTCCGCGCACTTGCTCTGCAGTATTGACAGCGCTCGGCAGCCCACTCCACCTCCGGAGGAGCCAACATTACCAACCACCTCCTTCTCTCCGATGGCAGTGCTCCAGCTCCTGCCTGCCTGGCCTCCAACCACTCCCACCTCCTGCCTTATCTCTCCTTCTCTTCACTGTCCATGAAAAAAAAAAAAAAAAGGAGCCGGCTCGGCTTATCGCACAACTTGGTCCCGGCATGTGCTGTTTGTATGCGGAGCATCTTTTTAGTATTGGCACCGATCAGTGACCAGATGTCTGTTGAGATATGTGGTCATGCAGGCAGATGTGTGAGAGTTTAGCGTGGACAAACAGCAGAGCAGTGGAGCAGCGGGTGGGCGGCCGGGGCAGCTCGCTGTATCTTAAAGGCACTAACATTTGGTTGTTTATTCATTAGGTTATCTACGGCTGGAGTTTCAGATTTATTAATGTAATAAATGTGACCTGATTTCACTGTATCCTCTGTCTTTATCTGATGCCACAAAACACTTTTTTTCTTTTGTACTGCTAGAGTAATAACCACTGTCATTAGGCACATCTCGGCGTTGCAGCTATTTCCCCCGTGCACTGTTATTGTGATTCATCGGTGAAATGTCTCCATCTCCTCAGCGCGAATCGTAATTATTCAGCAGCTCGGTGTAATTGAGCTGGGGACACGGCGCGGCGCGAGTGAAAGCAATCAGCCTCATTGTTCAGACCTGTGTTTATCACAGCATCACTGCCACGGGGGCCACTGCACTTGACTGGAAGAATGCGATCACACATTCCACTCTCACTTTCCCACCATGCACTAACAGCCACTTCATTTTTTTTTTCTGTCACAACGCCGAGGAAGGATGATTAAGGCTTACGTGGCAGCGGTCAAAGCTGCGAAAGCCATCAGAGTAATTGCAGGGCAATATACTCACTACCTGTTGAAATGAACGAACGCTCACTCCCACTGACAGTTAATCTTTCAATTACTCTCGCGATTTACCTTATTACTTGTCTAACCTATAGAATGCTCGTCACAATTTCCCAAAGGAACAACTTCGTGTTGATTCTTTTGTCCAGGCAACAGTCCGAAAACCAAAGACTCTTTAAAAAAAAAAATCCTCGCATGTAAGAAGCTGGAACCAGCCAGTGTTTGACTTTTTTGCTTGAAAAATGAAAAAAAAAAACAAAAAAAAACAAAGGATTTTCGATTGACTCAGGACAAATAATGGACAAAGAGTTGCAGCTACACACATTAGCGGCTCTGTTGTTATGCTCTTATGCCCCCCAATGGAATTAATGTTTTGTGAAGTTACTGCAAGCGCAGTGGAAGTCAATGGAAGATACAAGTGATCCTAAGATAATCCAAAATCTGTGAAGCTAAGTCATGTCACGTGAAGTCATGCAGCCCTGTCAAGCGCTGTGAACTGCTGTTTGATATTAAAAGATGTTTTCTCTTAAATGATGAAAAAAAGAAGAAAAAAAACACACAGACCAGTACATATCGGAGAAAAAAAAATGATTAAATGAGCGGGGAAACCTAAAGGGCCTACTAAATGTTGGTTAGTATGTACAGTACAGATGCCATTCTACTCTGGATGGTCCAACTGCTAAGTCGAGGACGGATGGATGCTGTGCCGTTTTACCTTGATGCCGTATCGTTGCCTGACGGACGCCCTCATGGCGAGAGACGCCGGCGGCACGCACCCGATGCAGTCCAGCAGAGGGAGGCAGGGACAGGCGCCCACCGCACTGGTCACCTTACAGGTAAACACTGGGAGGCAGCACAGGGCAAAGCAGCCTGCACACACACACACACACACGGAGCAGATCAACTCACAGGACAAATAACATGGCAGCTTACAGTAAATGTTCAGCATTCAGCAGAAATGATCAGATTCCCCGTAAATTTCATGGTGTCTTGTATCACTGCATACTGAATGGTTCATGTTTGGACACTCACAGTCTCCCACGTCTTTATAGCACTCACACAGGCCAGTGCTCCATTGACCTGCCTCCTGAGCCCTGCTCCCCGGCTGGACCCGGACCACCTGTTGAGTCATGGCTGAGCTGGCCCTCTGAGTATGTGAAAGAGAGGTGGGGACACAGTTAAGATGTCAGTTTTAGGAGGGTTTTTTTCTACAATAGCATGTGAACAGCAGGGCCTCAGTCACGCATGGGTGCCCCTTATATTTTGTGTATAACATTGGTCATTCCACAACGCTTTATCCACAGTAGAATCTTCTAACAGCGTTAATTATATCAACTTGTCAAAGTCAAATCTTTTTGAGTTGATGACTTTCCAATTCAAAATGTTGAGCTTAGTACGATTTTCTGATTTAAGGAGTGAAACACCTCAGGGTCAGGGTCGTATTGGGCCGAAATGTTGCTGTTAATTTTCTTTTCGACGAAAATGAAACGATGGAGACCGCTGCCTCTCTCATGAGCCGTCTGAATAGGCTTTATGTGAAAAGCAACGGTTGCTCCTGCACAGCCAACACCAAATGTTCAAACCGAGCATATCACTGCCAACAAATTTCGTCTATTATCCTGCAGTATCTGCTCCTGGCAACCAGAGCATGACTAAGATTTTTATGAGAAGTTATCTTTAGACAGCGCGATGTGCTCGGATATGGTGAGGGAAGACTGTCCATGGATGGAAGAAGTATTTAGATCAGTCGTTTAATAGCCCTACTTTTAAAATCTACTTAAAGCTCCAACAGTAAAAGTACTGGTAACACTTTAAAATAACAATAAATGGTAAGCAATGAAATAAGTAATTAATTAGCAATTGTAAAGGTTTAAGAACAAATTTGTAACTTTACAATATTTTTTTCACATGAGCTAAACAGCATTTATCAACCATTTACAAAGTATTACAAACAACAGTTGCTACTTTACAAAAAACAGTTCCTTAATAAATGTTTTTAAAGCATTTAAATGGTTGATAATTACTAAATACAACTTTAACAATCAATTACTTAACCATTTCTTAATGGTGGTTATTATGAAGTGGTACACAAGTACCCATCGTCTTGCAGACTGTCATTGTTAAGATTTATATATTATGACGTTGATTTATTCATGTGTAAGGAACACTTTTATGTGGCATCTGTTCAAGACAGAGCTACATTTTTGAATTGAACATAGAGTACAGCTGGGTGAAGTTTAATTTAGAGCGATGTACTGGCCCTCATAAGCTGATGAGGCTTTGCATGTAAAATATAAATGTATAAAGTGATGGAGTGAAATGTGTTGGAGTACAAATGTAAACACAAATCAAATGTACATACTCATGTTAAGTACAAATACCTCCCCGTTTTACTCAAATATAGAACCTTCAGTTTATGTATTAATTACAAGCCACCAGTGAGACAGTTTGATGTTTTTGTTCCAGAATAAAAAGTTGGGAAAAAAGTTGTAAGGAGTCAAGGAAGCAGGTTTGTTTCATCCAAAACCAATCCAGTCATCCATACAACAAATACAGCGTGTGTGAGATGTGTAGCAGATTTGTATCTGCAGGCAAACTGAAAGGAAAGTTTGGATTCCTGATTGTTGCCATCTATAATCAATCAAGCCCTAAATCTGCATACATTAAAGGTCCAGTTTGGAAGATAGTAAGACTCTTGAGTCTCATTCCCAAATTGTCAAACACTGGCGCTTTGGGTGCGTGGCCGGCCCGAGCGAGACTCAACAATCGACTATCTTTCAAACTGGAATTTCAAACAAGAGATAGAAGATACGAATCAGCGAGCTCTGTGGCTCTGACCCACAATTCTGGGCCGCCATCCGCAGGAAACTGCTATCTCGGCCGAGAGACACGCTCAACAAAACAGCGAGGTAAACCAGAGAGCAAAAGTCTACGCCCCTCCCTCGCCGAGGATTAAACACCGCTGTCTCCTGACCTGAGTTATTCTTTAGCTCCGAGGACAGAAAAGATTCCATCAGAGCTGTCTCTCCCTTTCTGCTACACGTGTGGCTCAGAGCCAGGCTGCCGTACCCTGAGGAATAATTTACACCACCTTTCTCGGCAGAGTAAAAGTTTAACTGAAAATGTGAAACCAAGGCTTCTTTTGATGAAAAAAAATAATAAATAGATGACTTACCTGTGTGAGAGTTTAGCGATCAAAAAAAAAAACAAGTCAGGAAAGCCAAGTTGTGGGCACAGTTTTGTTATCTACCGTGTTTGGCTTTCTTTCCCTCTCACTTTGGCTTTCACATGAGCGTGTGCGCGCTCTGCTCGACCGCATGTGTTTTGGTGTAAACACGACACGATCAGATAACACAGGATAAACACAACCCCCCCCCTCTCTGCGACAGTTAACTCTGCTGACCTGCAGTATTATTTTTCTCAGACAGCTCATCCTGAGATCTCGGCGACAGATCGATGTCTAAAAGAAATTTCCGTCCTCTGGTCGGTGGCGTCACGTTTGTTGACCTTCAGTGGTGTAAGTCAGAGCCACTTTATCAGTTATTGCCAGGTCGGAAAAAAAAAAAAAGAAAAAAAAAAAAAAAACGGGCACTTTAGTTTGAGTGTTACACCACTGGAAACTCCTGATCCATGACGGTTGAGTAAGGTCACAGGAAACACAAGATGACATCACGCAGCGCTGTGATAAAACAGCGTGAGTGATCACTGAGAGTAAGAACACGAATTGAATTACCAGAAGCGTCTTACAAAGAAAAGTGAGCCACCCCGACAGTTTCTTTAAGAGACTCACACAAGCGACGCTGTTTCCTAACAGCAATGAATATTGCGACACTTCCCAGAAATCATTCTCGCCGGAGTAATGCAACATGGAAAATGCCTCATCTGTGATATCTGATTTTGCACTGTACTGATGGATAAAACAGGAGAAAAAATAAAGGCCCAGTGGAGTGGAGCCTTCGCTTATCGCACTAAACCAGTCTCCTCTCTCATGAGGGCTGCAGCTGACACGGATGATCCTACAGGGGATTGACAAAGGCGAGATTCAAGGGAGGTAATGAAGTATCACACATGAACAAAAATGTAAAACCTGACATTAAACACCAGTGTACAAATTTAGCTGTTTATGTCCTGGCTGACAACGTAATACAATAATTGAAAAGGAATTAGCAAGGGTTTGATTTGGCAACTGAAATTATACAACCCTTCTGGTTAAGAACTAGCTTTAAGGCCACAGTTCTACTATTTGGAAAGTATTTTCTCTTTTTCTGAGGGTTAGATGTGAAAAGTGCTGCCTCCTTCCCCCGCTTCCAGTCTTCGTGCAGAGATAAGCTAACCGACTTCTACTTATAGCTTCCTGTTATCTTCACATGAGTTTGATATCAATCTTCTCGCATTACTCTCAACAGCGAAGCGAATAAGCATATTTTCCAATTTAACACCTGTAGTAGGCTGTACTGTATCCCATATACGGCTGTTTATGTCCTGACTAGATATTCAGAAAAACTACAGTGTTTTTACACTGAATATGAATAAGATTTGTACTAATATTTTACATATATCATCAAACAATGTAATTTATATCAAAACTACTCCAGTAAAGAAAGCTTTACAGCTTTTTTTTTTTCTTTCGAGAAATCTGTCGCTGGAGCTAGCAGCCGGTTAGCCTTGCCAGGACTGGAAAAGAAGCGGGAAAAAAGTTAACTAAAGAAGTAGGCTAGTCCAGCGCATAACCCCCATAAAACAGTGAATTGTTGCTCTCACATTGTGTGGGGATTTTTTTTTAACAGATTTTAAAGAATAAGATATAACATGTTAATTAGGGAGTTTATTTGTCTTTCCTGGATTCGTGTCTTTGTCAAAAGCTAAGCTAACTGACTGCAGGCTGTAGCTTCCCAGCTTCCATTTCTTTCCTGAAATGCCAGACTACAGCTGCGCTCCACTTACATTCAAGCATGCGTGGACAAAGAGGCAAAAGAAAGTATATGTATTAAAAAATATATCTTTATTTACAATATATGAAAGGTCACAAACATATTTAACACATTACAAGCAGTGCATAATATACATTCGATGTCATATTATAGTATATGCTGGTTCTTATGAGACATGACGCATACATGATGATGCAGTGATCTGATCTTGTGAGATGCGTTCAAGGACCGTCACTCCTGGTCCCCCCGCGTAATTCCACTTGTTCACAGCGGGGTGCTTGCAATGAGAGAGAGCTTTGGCTCTATGAACTTTCGGAACAATTCGCAAGCTGTCGTAAACCCTGCAGATCAGAAGGAAAAGAAAAACACAAAATGGCAACAAATTAAACATCTCCACTGACATGGAATGGAAAAAATCAAATCTCGCTGTCTCACGCCTCTCACGCTGTCTACAGTGTCACTTCACTCACTGTCTTTGTCAGTTGTCGATTTGCTGCAAAGGCACGTGCCCAGATCCCTCATCTGGTTAACGCTGTTTTGTTTCTGTTGTGGCCGACACAGAAGTTTTCCGCTGGGACGAACTGCAATGAGAGCAGAAATTCACACAATTCAAACTCTGATCATAAACACTTTTGATGCCTTTTGTCTGCCTTGGAAACAAACTTTAATGATGTGTACAACGGCAGAAAATAGGACATTTTTAACCAAATGAAGACACTCACCTGTGCAACCGCACACACGAATGTGCAGTTTCAACTTTTCATGTGAAGCTGTAGCTGCAGTGGAAAAAGTCAAAGAGCAAGAAATTAGTTATGTGGGACAATAATATATCAACCATCAACATCTTAAGACTTCCTGTCAAACACAATTTCCCTCAAAAAGTGCACAAGAATGTAAAAAATTAAGATAGAAATGCTGTGTGTATTTACCTGTGCTGTGGTAGAAGCTGACAACCAGAATGACGAGCAGGAGAGTGACACCAGTGATCCTCGACATGATGGCGGTGCACGAAGCAGGTCATCGGACTGTTCTACGGGACGAGAGAAAGCCCGACAATTATATACCTGCACCGATGGTCCACCTCCTCTTCAGTTTTGCGGAGTTGGATCTGTCTTGACAAGTCTGAAGGGGGGGGTGGGGGGAGATTACCCATCAACTGTGCATGGATTCATCCATAAAATGTGATGAACACAGAGATAGTACATTCCCACACGCAAAAGGGCTTATTGATGCTCACTAACACGAAACATGGGTTCAACTGTGGCCCAAGTTACAACCAGTACACTCGGATTGTTTATTTCAAATGAGACATGCTGTAGTAGATGTGATCGCCGGCCTTTTGGGTTCAGGGACTTGTTTCAAATTTGCACTCAACCACAGGATGTGATGTTTAAGGGTTACAACGGTGTCTCATCCTCTGAAATCACAGCCTGTAATTCAGTTTGGGATAAGGATTTGATTCATTTTCACAGTATCCGGATATTTCATTCCAGTATACATAGTTCTGATTAACTGGTAAATGTAAAGAGGCTTGCATGTTGCAGACATTAATGCATACGTACCTGTGCTAATGATTTATTATTTCTTAATGTGTATAAACATTGGAATATCGGTGCTCCACAGCCTGATAATTAGCCGCTCAAAGGTGCAACATGTAAGTGTTGGCCACCTGCCGTATGTCAAGCCAGGCAAATGGGGAGAAGCTTATCAGCAGAGTAACTGCTAGTTGCTGCAACTGTAATCTGCCACCAGCTGGTCAACTAGCAGTACAGACTGGGAGCCACAAGGCATGACGTGCTGGGGCTAGCTGGTTAGCATGCTAACTTCGGTAGAAATCTCTGCGATACAAACAATTGACATCTTTGTCGTGTCATATGAAACTTGTATTTCTTCCCATTCTCTTGATAACTTCAATGAATTTTTGGGATGTTTTATACCAAAGTTTTTACATATTGTGCCTTTAACATCTGTTTCCTTCCTCCCTCAAGGGGCACTGTGTAGTTCTGTAGAAGAAATTCGAACTCAAAAATGTTATATTTACAATATTAGTTAATACAAGCTTAGAAATATTTATCTTTCCCGTAACTGAATAAACAAGCTGTTCCCTGGAATACTGTTTGAAATATACGAAGATGGCAGGGTCCGCCAAATATAAACCAAGTGACCAAGTGAACAGTGTGAAATAGTTTTGTTGTCTAAGGTCAGTTTGTTTATTCAGTGCATACAGTTGCACGTTTTCAAATCAGTTTACTTTCGTTTCGTTCGTTGTTGTTCGTTCGGTTTAGTTTTTATCATTTAATCATGTTTCGCTTTTGTTTTGAATCTTTCAGAATTAGTTCGATTTTTTTTTTCCCTCGTAACATGCGGGGTCAAATCTGTATGGGGAAAGACGTCCAGAGAAGGTATTATATTACAATAAAAACCCAACAGTTTGACTCACAGTCACATAGCAATCACAGTCTCAACAAACACATACAATACCCGCTCATACTTAAACTGAAGACATTTACCATATAATTGGTTTTGTTTGGAGTCTAGTTATTATTTTCATCTTTTTATCCACATCTCCCATAATTTCAGCCTGACGTGTTTCATATGTTTGACAGCTCTGGATCTCTGCTACAATTTAAAATGATGTTCTGTGGGTTTAACCATTGACTGACTGACTGACTAACTGACTTACAGGTCTACTGTATGTCAAGGTGTAATATTAGTTTCCCCCTTGCCTTGAGATGTCCAGAGGGAAAACAAAAAAAAAGGGAGAACAAAAATAAATCAGCTTTATATCTCAGGATGGCTCTCTGTGTGTTTCCGTTTTGTGTATGTCCCAGTAGGTGAGGTTATGTTCAGGTGTCGCAGACATAACAGGGGTGAGGTTTATTAAGATTGGACTAGAATAAAGGGCAAATTCAAATCAATTTGGGAAACAGATTTTTGCACAAGAATGGCACGTCTTCATGATCATGATCACATGATCACAGTCTGCTGTGTGTTAACTAAAAACTAACTCAGCAAGTATTGCTGTCAATAAGTCACCGAGCACTGAGCTGTTCAGAAAAAGCTTGAAAATGTCTGATGGAACTGATTTATCTTCACTGTAGATGTATTTTTTTCTGTAAGCACCACAGAACTGCACATCCCTGAACTGTTGCCTCTGACACTGTTTGACTCTGTCACTCGCGGGGAGGGATACTGTTTTCTGAGGGAAAGTTCACTGAAGTCTCAGTCGGAAGGGTTGACCATCGCTGTGATTTTTTTTTCAACACAAACACTTGGTGGGTTAGAGTATTTTGCCGATGACAAAGAATTTTCGATCCTCTGGATGGTGGCATTATGTTTGCTGACCTTCAGTGGTGTAAGTCAGAGCCACTTTATCAGTTATTACCCGGGTGGAAAAGAAGTGTTACACCACTGTTAGGTTACACGTAACACAAGATGTCATCACGCAGCACTGTGATAAAGCAGCGTGAGTAATCAGCGAGAGTATAAACATGAATTAAATTACCAAAAGCGTCTTACAAAGAAAAATGAGCCACTCCGAACGTTCTTTAATAGAATCACAGATGCAACGGCATTTAACAATATGAATATTGCGACACTTCCCAGAAATCATTCTCGCCGAAGTAATGCAACGTTTAAAAAAAATGCCTCATCTGTGATATCTGATTTTGCATTGTACTGATGGATGAAACAGGAAAAAAAAAAAAGGCCCAGTGGAGTGGAGCCTTCGCTTATCGCACAAAACCTGTCTCCTCTCTCATGAGGGCTGCAGCTGACACAGATGATGCTACAGGGGATTGACAAAGGCGAGATTCAAGGGAGGTAATAAAGTATCACATAGACCCAAAGTGTAGAACCTGACATTCACACTAAACATTAGCTGTTTATGTCCTCGCTAAAGACACAATACAATTATTGAAAAGGAATTAAAAAGGGTTTGATTTTATTTATTTATTTTATTTTTATTTTTTACAATATATGAAAGGTTACAGACATGTTTAACAAATTACAAGTAGTGCATAACATAAATTCAATGTCACATTATAGCTGTCAGAGGGATTAAAGTGATTTCATATGCTGGTTCTTATGAGACATGATGCAAACATGGTGACGGAGTGATTTGGTGATGGGATCAAGGACCGTCACTCCTGGTCACCCCGCGTAATTCCACTCGTTCACAGCGGGGTGCTTGGAATGAGAGAGAGCTTTGGCTCTATGAACTTTCTGAACCATCTGCAAGCTGTCGTAAACCCTGCAGATTAGAAGGAAAAGAAAAACACAAAATGGCAAAAAAAAATTAAACATCTCTACTGAGTATCAACACGGAAAAGATCAAATCTCTCTGTCTCACGTCAACATACAGTGTCAGTTCACTCACTGTGTTGGTCCGGTTTGCTGCAAAGGCACGTGCCCAGATCCCTCATCTGGTCAACGCTGTTTTGTTTCTGTTGTTGAAGACACAGAAGTTTTCCGTTGGGACGAACTGCAATGAAAGCAGAAATTCACACTATGGAAACTCTGATCATAAACACTTTTGATGCCTTTTGTCTACCTTGGAAACAAACTTTAATGATGTGTACAACGGCAGAAAATAGGACATTTTTGACCAAATGAAGAGACACACCTGTGCAACCGCACACATGAATGGGCCTTTCATGTGAAGCTGTAGCTGCAGTGGAAAAAGACAAAGAGCAAGAAATCAGTTATGCCGTACAATAATACATCAACCATCAACCGCTTAACACTTCCTGTCAAACACAATTTCCCATGGCAAGTGTATAAGTAGTAATATACAGGTACATATGTGGGTGCGTGTGAAAAAGGTGTGAAACTGAGAGTGCATGTGCATCCTCGTGTGTGTGTGTGTGTGTGTGTGTGTGTGTGTGTGTGTGTGTGTGTGTGTGTGTGTGTGTGTGTGTGTGTGTGACCACACCCTCTGCATTGATCCCTCTCACTGTTTAAATGTGCATATAAGCCCTGGTCATTCAAGTTAATTTCACCCCTCAGATTCCTTCCAAGCAACCTTCTAAGCAGCCTTTGCAAACAGTGGATGTATGGATCTGGATCAGGCCTGCAGTGTTTATGGTATGTTGCACCATCCATAACCTAGTGCTGCCGCTGTGGGTGTCCCCCGTTCCAAAAAAAGAAGTGTGGAGGGCAGCAGTGCTATCAATGCTAACACGGTGCCCGGGGCTGGGTTGGATGTATAATATGCGGGTCTAAATGGGTATATTCTGTTTACTCTGTGAAGTATCGTGATGGAAGAGTTAGGTTGGATGTCACTCGGGCAGTGGTTTTGGGGGTGGGTGTAACACAGGGTGGGAGCATGTCTGTGAAAGATTGACAGCTGTCTGGTTTCTATCGTCTGCTCAGACCTTGACTAGCCTGGCTCTGCAAAGTATGTTTAGAGAAGTTGATGACGCAAATAAACGAGACAGAGGCATCAGTAGTTATGAGAATATTAGAAAACGCCTTGTTTTTGACGCCGTATCACCTGGTCTCCAAAGTGGACCAAAAAAAAACAACAGAAGAGATAGAAAGAGATGATTATAATTAAGTGAGATCTAAAGAAATGAGTATTTAGAATTGATAGTTGATGACATTGATGAAAATAAAGATACAATCATAGAAAAATAATTAACCCGATCAAAAATGTGATTTCATGGACAGATCAGGGTGAGATTATCTTTGACAGTCACCCTGTCTGAGGTTCACACTTATATGATTTGATAAAAAAGTGTCACTGCTACACATAATATTTCAGATGTTTCGATACCTCTAGGGTACATCTAGTTAAGTATAAGACAAAACACTGTTTTACCATTTGGGTTTTTTCGGTCCTGCTCAGTAACTCTCCTTTCCCTAATAGCTTTCTGTTCCTCAATTTGTTTCTGCCCTGAAAAGTACAGAAGAGATAAAAAGAGATGATTATAATTAAGTAGAGTCACAAAAAAAAATAAAAA
>JARJLU010000445.1:0-61822 GCA_030272975.1 Sparidentex hasta
AAACTGAAAAATGTGTAATCTAAGTTATGTTATTGACCTTACTTTCATGTTATAAGTTTAACAGATGTTATATTCAACTTATATATATATATATATATATATATATATATATATATATATATATATATATATATATATATATATATTCAACATTTTGGATTTTTTTTTTTTGTGTTCAATGAGATATTGTTTAAAATTGTACTTTTCAAAGGGGGTGTACTCATTTACGCTGAGCACTGTGTAAGGGAGCAAAAAGTTCCCATATCGATACATGACTGAGCAGCCTCCAGACCTGCAGACTTCAGACACACTGATGTGTGAAGTGCTGCTGCTGTGTGTGTGTGTCCTCTGCAGGTGCTGTCTGATATGACCATACTCCAGCGGAGGATCCCCCCCAGTTTCAGAGACCCTGCCAGCGCTCCACTGAGGAAACTTTCTGTTGACCTCATCAAAACCTACAAGCACATCAATGAGGTATGATACATGACACATGTATGACACACACACGCACTTCACTTAACACCTGGTCCCCAAGCTTCCAGTCTGGACCATTGGCTGCATGGCTAACTCAGCTAACTAGCTGCAGTTAGCAGCTACAGATAGCAGCATTAGCAGTTTCTCTAGGGATTCGCTGCCCCTGTCTGTTTTGAGTATGAATTTGACAGGTGGCCATATCTTACATATCGCAGCAGTAAAAAATATATTTTAACTGATATATTTTGACTGTGGGAGGTTAATGGGCAGGTTAAATCTGGATGTGTTACTTTTTGGGATAAGGTTAAAAGTTTCAAATGTCAGTGCATTTTTGGGTTTTGTCTAATGATGTGAGAAGTAAAAGTATGTACAGCAACAAGTGAATGGCCCTCTTGGTGTTTCGAAGCAGAAAAGCCAGAAACTGTAAATTCTGTAATTAAGACATATTTGTCCACTTTTTGATGTTAAGATCGTGACTGAAAAGCAAAAGTTGTGGAAGTTACAAGGGAGGAAACGTAAAAGAGAGCAGTGAGGAAGAGGTGGGTGACTTCACAAGTCACGTGACATGGGAAGCATAATACACATCCATTATAAACTCAGGAAAGGAGTGAATGATGCATCAAACCAAAACCGTCCTATTTCAAAGCTGTGAGAAATGTATAAAATAATTATTCAATGCGAAGTTGACATCAATCTGTTGAGATTTCTAAAAGTCTTTAGGTTCAAGATTGTGAAAGGAGTCGTTTTTCAAAGCAGACTAGATTTGAAAGTGATTTAGGAAAAATGATTAAGTTTTCTCTGTTCACTTACATGATCACAATTTGTTAAAAAAATCTCAGTATTTTAAAAGGTAGAAAAAAAGTCCTTCAGTATTTTGATATTTGAATGGTTTTTGCACCTGACAGTATGCAGAACCTAGTAGCAGACCAAAAACATCCCGTGTCCTTCAAAAACGCCGGAAATGAGGAAGCTGGAGCTAGCTAACAGTGAATATTAAAGAAATGATAGTGAATGATGTGCAGATAATGTAATGGGTCATTCCTAAGATGCACTGTGAAGTAGAGCTGGGGACCTGAGCTGTTGTTTCCTCCACAGGTGTACTATACTAAGAAAAAGCGGAGGGCCCAGCAGGTCCCTCCAGAGGACAGCAGCACCAAGAAGGAGAGAAAAGTCTACAATGACGGCTATGACGACGACAACTACGACTACATAGTCAAAAATGGAGAAAAGTGGCTGGACCGCTATGAGATAGACTCACTGATCGGGAAGGGCTCCTTTGGACAGGTGAGGTCAACAAAGGAGACTTTACACAGAACCCAATCCACATGAATTGATAATTTATTAAATCTCGTTCTCAGAAGATCAATATCTGCTTATAAACAGTTTTAGCTGTCTTCACATGTGGAGCATGAGAAACCAGCCCTCAGAGGTTTATTCTTCTGATATAATTGTTTTCGTAACAAAGGTGTGAATTCATCACAGATGAAACAAAACATGCTCACTGCAGCTGATGTGTGTTAGATGTCACTGGTGGCTCCTGCAGTCAGTGACAGCTGCTGAGGTTCAGTAAGTCGTTCTGATCACAGGCAGTGTGTCATGTCGGGCCCAACGCGGCTGCCAGGTTTTAACTGTGTGAAAAGGTCTACTGCTGCACCACATCAGATCTGCCCACTTTACTGAGTGGTTCACAGCACAGCTCAAGACACACCTCTTTCTTTGGCTTTCAATCAAATAGACTGGTTACTACTAACGGGCTCTCAGAAAGGTTGTTCTAGTTCTGACACTGATCAGGTGATCTGTACACCTTTTTCTCTTTGTCCTTGTTTGTAAGGCACCTTGGATAACTCACGTTGTCTTAAATGTGCTCAAAAAGATTCATTTCAACTCAACTTGACTTGACTAATAGTACAGAGCTGGAGTTATGATATTGTTAGCTTGGCTAAGCATCAAAAGTAGGAAACTTCAAAGATATCTAATGGAATCTGACCAGTGGCCCTTTGCTGCATGTCATCCCCTCTCTCTCTTCCTGTAGCCTGTCATGTGTCTGTCATCTGTCCTGTCCAATAAAGCCATGAAAAGAAAAAGTAAATGATAATAATAACTGAAACAGTGTACTAAATTGATATGTTATATCTTGTAGGTTTATTCTGTGCATGAAGGTACATTTAAAAAAGGACAATTTGTGTTTGAAGTAGTCCTACAAAGGATGTATTTGTGTTTGAGGATGAATCAAGTGGACTTTAATGTTTGTTTGAACATTAGCTTTAATCTGTTGTTGTTGGGACTGAGTGAGTCCATGATCAGGGTGTGTGATGGTAATGTGCTGCTGTGCGTCTGCAGGTGGTGAAGGCCTACGACCACCACGAGCAGGAATGGGTTGCCATTAAGATCATCAAGAACAAAAAGGCGTTTCTAAACCAGGCACAGATTGAACTACGCCTGCTGGAGCTCATGAACAAGCATGACACTGAGATGAAATATTACATTGGTAAGTGGACAAAACACACACACACATTGCAGTGACGTGAGAGGGGTCAGAGGTCAGATATAATACGTGTACAGGCTCACTGATGTTTTTACACCACACTGGTTGTAGCAGTCATGTTGCCAGGCAGAATCGAGTTGCATGGACGTACTCAATTCAAAGAAACTGTTTCAGAAAGGTGAACCTTGTACCTTGTGTCCAGGTATCCAAAGTGTATATGGCATCAGTTCTCCTCATATTGTTTAGTCACATAGTTCCAGGGCTTGAAAAGTGTGTAATCATCAGAGAGAAATGGAGAGGATGTTGTTTTAATGTTGTTCAGTACTGTTGCCTGACCTCATCTTTGTTTCAGGGTATATCTTAACCTTCCTCCCTGTCTCCCATCTGTCTGTGTGTGTGTGTCTGTCTGTCAATTTGTCTCGGTGCAGTCCACCTGAAGCGTCACTTTATGTTTAGGAACCATCTCTGTTTGGTGTTTGAGTTGTTGAGCTACAACCTGTACGATCTGCTGAGGAACACCAACTTCAGAGGAGTCTCCCTCAACCTCACCAGAAAATTTGCACAGCAGCTCTGTACAGGTGGGTTAATGGAGGAGCTCACTTTGGATTCACAATGTACTGGAGTTTGTCCATGGAGACGGTTACTGTGCCAGTTTAGGTGATTATGGAGACTAAAATCGTTGCAGTGACTTGGCTGAGAGACACGAAAGACAACGTGTTGCTCCCCAGCCAAGTACTTGTAACTCAGCCGTCTGTCAAGACCTTCAGGTTCTAGGGAACAACATCCTGAACCAAGAATAAAAGCAGTGATTTGTATAATGCTGGCTGTGTTATGTCCAGAAAAACCTAAAAAAAAATTCTCATATGTTA
Organism: Sparidentex hasta; assembly: GCA_030272975.1. Lineage (NCBI taxonomy): Eukaryota > Metazoa > Chordata > Actinopteri > Spariformes > Sparidae > Sparidentex > Sparidentex hasta. The sequence continues at coordinate 3,829 of JARJLU010000445.1, forward strand.
GTGTTTTAGTAAAGATTGGTTTTATTGAAAGACGGTCATTTTACATGGGAATGTACAGTTTGTGAAAATACAACCTGTACTTGCATACAAACATACGTAATATGTACGTGTTGGCACTATTTCTGAAAGGTTGCAGGTTTCTTTCTCCCAGATTTCAAGGAATCCAGGTAATATTCTTTTTACAACACACCTTCTTCGATAACATAAAAAAAGAAAGAAAGAAAAAAAGGATGTGCACATGAGGGTTGAATTTTTCCTTTTATTTGAAGTAGGTAAATGCTTAACATCGTCTCCTCAAACATTGGGGATAACCCATAAAGGAGTATCTGAGAAACTAGACTTTTAGATGTATAAGTTAGACAGTTTTAGATGCGTAAGATGCTGTGTCGGGAAAAGAAAAAAACATTCAATTGTGGTACTGGATACCTTTTTTCATTTCCAAATCCCTACGCCTGTCAGGCGGGGTACTATAGAGCTCATATTATGTGGTTTCCATCCAAATGTATCGCAAAGTTATCCACATTTTGAAAAAAATCTGCAAAAACAAATCCAAATGTCTGCTTGTTTCCATCAACCATCACTGTGTTGGTTCACTGAGATAAGCAGTAGGTGGCACTAATTCTGCAGTTGGGTGCCATTATACCATTGCAGTAGAAGAGAGTGCAACAGGATGATAGCTCACTACTACAACACACTTTTTAAAGTTTTCTTCGCCACTGATTGACAGGACTCGTTCACTGTCAATTAGGCACAATTGAAACAGAGGTATGTTTTATGTTGCTTGGTGCCACAAACAACAGTGTGGTGTCAGGAGACGGCACCAGCAGGGGAGGAAATACTCTGCATCCCTGTGGTGGATGGAGAGAGCTAGAGAAGTTGTTGCTTTATGCGATCATGTGCTTCTCAAAGTGGTGAACCTCAGCCCATCCTCTCACTCCTGACACTCTCACCTGGCATCAGTGAACCTGTTAACCTGTGGAATGTTCCAATCAGGTGTTTTAGGAACATTCCTGATTTTCACAGTCTGTTGCTGCTGCTGTCCAGACTTGTTTGAAACAAGTTTTTGGCATCATCTGATTTTTTTTTTTTTACTAAAATATTATTTACAAATACAGTGAAGTTGATGAGGTTTAACATTAAAGATATTGTCAGTGTTCTGTTATCAATTGAGTACACAGTACACACAGTATGTGGACAAAAAGTAAGCAAATTATCATTATCTCTTTAATTTCTCTTACACAGCATCCCAACTTTTTGCTACAGTATATATTACAATAACTGTTTACGTCCACTGTCATAGTACACACCAAATGACCCACTGTGGGAGGTGGTAATTACAAGAATCATGTCCTTTCTGTCCACAGCGTTATTATTCCTTGCCACTCCAGAGCTGTCAATCATCCACTGCGACCTGAAACCAGAGAACATCCTGCTATGTAACCCCAAGAGATCTGCGATCAAGATAGTTGACTTTGGCTCCTCCTGCCAGCTCGGACAGAGGGTAAGTGTGGTGCTGGCTGGATGACGCTCCCAACAACCCCCAGAGTCGAGGATTAGAAAATAACAGGAGAAATATATCATACACACGTTGTACTTAAGTCGAAACCAAAGCAAGATTTTATTCCCCATTCTGCTTTTACATGTACAATATGTACTTTCTGCCACTAGGGGGCTCTTTGTCAAAAAGAAAATATAACATGGCAAGAGCGTTCTGTGCTCTGGGGGGAGCTGCTACTCAGAGCTGCTTCAGGCCGGGGCTGATCACTTTGTTAGCGGGTTAATTATCTTGTTCATTCATTATGTGTCTTATTTTATTAAAAAGATAGAGGTTAGTTTAAGCAGAGGGAATCTTCTACAATCAAACCGCCAATCCACTTTAAGATTTAATTGGGCATGTTTTTTTCCTGAACTTTTATATAATAAATGTTTATTTTTCAAATTCTAAAACTGATTAAAAAAAAAAGTGCATTCACTGTTTTAACATGTTTAGATTCAGAGTTTTACAGTTCGGACACAGTCCGGCCCCTTGGCCCTTCTAAACAAGTCACTGACCAGCTCTGCTTTGCAGCACAGGGGCCTTGGTTGGATACCAATAGATATAAAGAAAAGCTTCAAGGTCTTATTAAAGTAATTGAACTTCCTGACATCTATGAGCAGAGTCTCTGAACTCGTCTCCTCTTCCGTCTCGTCCTCTCAGATCTATCAGTACATCCAGAGCAGGTTTTACCGCTCTCCTGAGGTCCTATTGGGAATGCCATATGACCTGGCCATTGACATGTGGTCCCTGGGATGCATCCTGGTGGAGATGCACACAGGAGAGCCTCTCTTCAGTGGCTCCAATGAGGTAAGAGTGACCACATCACACAGTAGTTAACTTCTCCCAGTTCACATGCCGCTCAGCGACTTGTCAGGTGGCAGTTAGCCGTGAAGTCGTTCAGGAGGCTGTGTGTCCTCTCATCAACAGCTCAGGCTTGACTATTCATCTAGTTTAGTTTGTCATAATAAATCACAGGAGGTGTTATATAATTATTGAATACTAATTTTCTAATTTTCATTACCATTGAACATTCACAGTTGAAGGTTCACAAGACTTGTTTAGTGACTGATAGTGCTTATATATGTGAATGAGCTGTCAGTATCCTGAATGAAAATAACTGTACTGTATTCAGAGTGAGTATGATTGCAGCCTTATTCTCTACGTATGTACACAATACAAGTACTGTGTGTGTGTGTGTGTGTGTGTAGGTTGACCAGATGAATAAGATTGTGGAGGTCCTGGGGGTCCCACCCAGCCACATGCTGGATGCAGCTCCTAAAGCTAGGAAGTACTTTGACAAGCTGTCAGATGGTCTCTGGACAGTGAAGAAGAACAAGGACATCAAGAAGGTTTGGCAGATGCGCTATTTACATTTACTTTTCAAAAGTCAACTTTCACCTTCAGACCCTCTGTCGACCTGATGCACACAAACTAAATGTGCTCTTTCCAGTTATTGTAAACAGCAAACAAGCTGCTCTAGTAAACCAAATGAGGCTTTTATTAGTGTTTCAAACAGTCATGGGCTGCGTGAGAGACACTGAGATCACTGTGATCTGTGTGTATATATTGCAAAGTTGTATTAAGGTCTATAAATTTCAACTGAAAATATTAAACTCTCTCTTGCCAGAAATGTTCATTGTGAACTATTTTCTGTCGTTGGAAAAGAATGAGTATGTACAAGGAATGTCTGTCCACAGCCACCTCTCTGGATTATTAGGACATGGGCTGTTGTGGATTTTAATTCAGGTGTTAGAGCAGAAAGTTTCTGACTGATTTGTCATAGGTGTAATGTGAGTTTGGAGGATCCTGAATTCACATGTATTTGTATCTAAACAAGTGTGAATGTATGTGTGTGTGTGTGTGTGTGCGTGTGTTTGTTTTCCAGGAGTATAAGCCCCCAGCCACACGGCGTCTTCATGAGATTTTGGGTGTTGAGACTGGCGGGCCAGGGGGGCGGAGGGCGGGTGAGCCAGGACACGCCCCCTGTGACTACCTGAAGTTTAAAGGTAATCCAACACTTAAGCCTGTTTACAATGAGCAGTCCAGTTCAGTTCACGTTTTTTACTTCTTTGTCAAAAGCTGTGGATGGTACCAAAAGAACCGTTCATCCTGTGTCTTGGTCACCCCTCTGCTGAGGTACCCAGCAGACTGACACAATACTAAAAGGTGGAGTTCAAACACTGCAGATCACTGATTGGTCAGTTGGAAAAGCCAGAGTACACTGAAGGGTACTGTCCACAGTGGAAACACACTGTGGAAACACACTGCAAATCTGGTGTTCAGGTACCGTTACCAGGAGTTCTGCAGGGCTCAAGGGGAACTAAACCAAAAGTACTTCAACAGAAATAAATATCTTCACCTGGAAGTTTTTGTAAGGTCCATTTTCACTGAGCTAAACATTGTTTATGTGGTGAGAAACTCACAGAAAAACCTTTGTTTATGAAATACCCATGTTTGTGTGGACAGCATCTTTGATCCCTGCGTCCTGTAGCTACTTCAGAATATATCCATCATCATCAATATGGTCATGTTTGTCTTTTTCCAGACCTGATCCTGCGCATGCTGGACTATGACCCTAAAAGCCGCATCACACCATTCTACGCACTGCAGCACAATTTCTTCAAGAAGACGACAGATGAAGGAACCAACACCAGTTCATCTACATCCACCTCTCCTGCCATGGACCACTCCCATTCAACCTCCACTACTAGCTCTGTTTCTAGCTCTGGTAAAATACACTCTCCACACACACTCTGAAGCTTCCCTCATAGCAGTTAATCACTCACTCTCTCTTCTCCTCTAGCTCCCTCAAAATGATCAGTCCTCCAAAAGCATCATGAGAAGGATGAACAGATTTACACATGTGCCATATTCCTTCCATTTGTTAATGATGCATTTAACTGAACTACGGGGCATGTTCAGTGACTAGGAAGTGTTTTTGCATCCATCCCCTGGCTTATACATTTTAACAATATTTTCACAGAGTTGCTTGGAGTGTTCTTTTGTCTTCATGGTGTAACTGTAGCCAGGAATACTGATTAACCAGTGACTGGACCTTCAGATACAGTTGTCTTTATACTACTATCACTGGAGTCATATTTACTGCACTCACCTGATCTCCATTTCACCAATTGTGAGACAACTAGCAGCAATTGTCTGGACCTCTGTTCAATTAGGTCAGTCATTTTAAAAGGGGGTGAATACTTATGCAGTCACTTATTTAACATGATATATTTTCAATGAATTAACATTACTCTGTAGAATTGTGTGTTCACTTCGAACTTTAAGATTTGTTTTTCTTTTTGTATTTTTTTGTTTGAGAAGCCAAATTATATTGACCATGATTCCACTCATAAAAGCAATAACTGGGAATACATCCAAGAGGACAAATATTTTTTATAAGCACTGTATATTATCATTATTATTATTATTATTGCTATTATTATTACTATTATTGATGTATAGCGTATCTCCTCTTTTGGTCCCTCTTATGGTGGCACTAATTTATTCAGTGTGAACAAAAAAATGCAAGCCTTTGTTGCAACTATAATGCAGAGTCTCTGTATGAAAAGGGCTACAGTGTAAACTGGTGTATCCACCACTGTAAAAAGTGAAAATGGGATGAGTCTGTCTGTAATGATACTTGATCAAAATAACAAGCTGACAGCACTGTTTCAGACAACAGCCTCCATGTTGTGTGAAATGTGAAATTACGCCAGTGTTGGCTTTGCAGTCATACACTCACCAACATGCTGCATGCTTATTGTCTCACTGACACTGATGAGAAGAACACTCTCATCATTGAAATCTGGTATCGAATGACAAGACATTTCTCAGTACTCGAGGTCATTTGGTCAGTGCCATGGGGAAGTTCAAACCCAGCCCTGTTTCCCAGTTACTACGTACCCTGGCCTTGACTCCTCCTCTGTCCTGCACACTGACTCTGTACCTATCAAATCATGGAAAAAAGACGGCAAAATATACTTCATTTAATATGTCAATGCAGCCAGCAGTGGTGTGAGTCTAATGTTACTCTGTTTCGTTTCCAGGTGGCTCCAGTGGTTCTTCCAATGACAACCGCAACTACCGCTACAGTAACCGCTACTACAACTCTGCTGTTACACATTCAGACTATGAGATGACCAGCCCTCAGGTACACACACCACTGCATCACATACACACACGCTATGATGGCTCTGAGTCATATCCATAATATGATACTTACCAGGAAGAGAAAGTCATTAGTTTTGAAGTCCAAGACAACTAAACATTTGCGTCGTCTTACAGTCTGTTTCCACTGCTGGAACTAACAGCCTCTGCTAGCTCATGAGGCTTCACTACCTACTTCTCCCCAGTGTTGCCACTATATCTGACAAAATATGGGCTTCCGAAATATGTGTCATTAAAGGAACAGTTCGCCCAAAAAGTAAAATTAAGTCATCACCTCCTCCATCCACACTGATGGAAAGGAAGGTGAAGTTTTATAGTCCACAAAACATGTCTGGAGCTCGACAGCCAAACAGCGTTGCCACATTCTGCTAAACAATTGAAGAAGCTGGGAACTTGATTTAAAACGCTCTACTGGTATAATCCTACTCTCTAGTAGCCCGGAGATCCCAAATTGATTTGAAAAAATGTGGCGCTTGCTTACCTACTTCAGACATGGAGCATGTGGGCTAATGCTTTTAGCTTAGCAGCTACAGGTCCCTACTGGAACTGGTGCTGCTGTGCGATGCGCACTGTTCACCCTGATATTTGCTATCTTAAAAGACAACCTGTGTGCATTTTTTGTTTCACATGTTACTCAACAAAATGATGGGAACAAGGTTTGCTGTGCTTCAATATGCGTCACACCCTCATTTGTTTTGTATCCTTGACATCTCCAGGAACATGAATTCAACCCGGACAGGCACATCGTCCTTCTTCGTGTTCCTCAGAATGTCTCACCTCTGCATTTTTGTCCACCAGGCTCCCTCCCAGCAGCAGATGAGGATGTGGCCAGGCAGTGATGGTGGAGGTGGGGGTCAGGACCCAGCATACACCCAGTTGCTGCTCCACAAGCCAGCTGCCTCCCAACAGCACCAGCGCCACTTCCTGGACCCACCACACCACCCTCACCCAACTTACTCCCACCACGGGAACGGTGGGCGTGGCCTGCGGCAGGGCGGACAGACAGGCATCGGTGGAGGCGGCGGCCAGCAGGGATCCTCACCCCAGATGAGTGACAGCATGGATGTGGGCGTGTCCCTAGGGCTGCACCACCTGGGGGCAGTGTCTTCCATGGAGGCCTCTCAGTTCGGCTCTGCCTCCCTGCCCCTTGCTCTGCCAATTGGACTGTCTGCCTTCCGGACTCGGACGGCCCCGACTGCCCCAGGGCCACAAGCCCCGCCCCCTGAGGACTACTACCCTGCCTCCAACAACAATAACCCCGCTGCGGGGGGCAGAGGGAGGCCGGACTCAGATGAGGGGCCAGCCAACTCTTGATAAAACCTGAACCATGCCCTAAAGCCATACAATTTTAACTACAACTACTACAACTACACCCATACAGCCAGAGTTCAGAGACAAAGAGGTGAACTTTGTGCTGAAGGAGACAGTTTGTACTGCATGAGAGGAGGAGGAGGAAGGAGGAAGGAGGAGGATGCTGGGAAAACTCCTTTTATCCAGTTTTAGTTTGTTGTCTTTTGTTGCGACTGTACTTGGAAAGGAATGATTGTGACAAGTTTGTTTTTATTAATATTATTATTGTTGTTTAATATTATTTGATTTTTCTCGGGTTTGAGGAGTTGTGTGTTCTACTTGGTTGTTGTTTGAGCCTGGAGAGGAGGAGGAGGACGAAGAAGAAAGAGAGAGGAGCCACACGTTTCCATCTTACTCATATGGTGGTTTGGAGTGGAAAGAGCACATATTCATGTTCACAACGATTAGTCCTGACATTAGTATCTTCATATTTACAGCTCCGAGAGACGAGCAGTCTTAACAAACACACATACACTCTCACACACACACACACACACACACACACACACACATACACATACAAACTGTATATATACTACTGCATCATGAAGACAGTAGCTGGTTTCAAAGGGAGAAAACACCAACATATGTGTGATTCAGGCCTCAAGGTTTCATGGATTCTCTCTCCTGTCTGTGTTCAGCTCACTATTTGTTAGAGTTTGTGTCCTCCCTCTGTTGCTCTCCACCTGGCTGTGACAGAGTAAGGAGAGGTGGAGGGAGGAGAAGGTGACGGGACACTTAATGCCTTCCAGGCGCTCATAAGAATCTCCTTCTCCTCCTTCTCCTCACTGCCTCTCTGCTCTCTTCTTCCTCTCCTCCTCCTGTTGTGTTTCTCCTCCAGACAGCTCCTCCTCTCTGTGCTGCTAATCACCATGAGAACTGGTCCGGATTGCTGCTAAAGATCCAACACAGATCAATAAAGAAATAAAAAGAAATAGAAACAGAAATTAAAAAAAACTTTTTAACCCTTCTGCTTAAGGAAAAGGATAAAGTAAGAACCACTGCATCTCAATGTATTTATTACTATTTAACATGAAAAAACAAACTGAAAGTAACCCTTTTTTCTGCTCTTCTTTGTTTGGTTGCCTTCTTTCTGCAGGTGAGCTCTGATTGGCTATTGTAACAGTGACAGTAACTGGTGACATGGGAATGCCACCAGTTGTGGGGGCTGGGTGGAGGGGAGGGGCTGGGGCAAAATAAAGTTGGATATATAATAAGAATAAAGAGTATACTTTTGCACACCAAAGTCAAACAAACATCAGATCTCCGCTTTTCTTCCTACTAATCCGATCCACCTCCTCATGACCTCATGAAGCTCATCCACAGGTCACACCAGGACGCTCTGACGCTCAGCTTCTCTCGTGCCTTTAAACCAACTGGAAGACCCATGAACAGGTCAAATTATGGGAAATCACAATACCATTGGAGATGTATTTGATTTAACAAAAAAAGGTGAAGACTTTAGATAATCATTCACATGAATAAACATGCAGAAGACAGTGTGTAACGTGAGCATGAGCCACAACTAGCCGTTGCTTTGGTCTGAATGAGCGGATAAATCGATAAGTGGCTGACAGACGGACTGTGATTCAGATGAGCTGCAGCATGAAACAATATGTCGTGTTAATGTGGAGAGCTTTAAACTGTTGGACTCGCTCACAGTTGTGGTCATATTGTTTTATTATTCAGTTGATGTGGGTCATCATTGTCTGTATGCACATACAAATAAATTACAAAAACAGCGGCAACAAAAAATATATTGAAAAGCTGCAGGCTGAACTACTACGCTATACATTAAAGGAGCAGTCTGTAGTTTTGTGTTAGATATGTTAATGAGCAGAGAAAGATGTTCATTTTTTTTTCTGCCTAAACAAACTAAATAATCAAATTCACTGTTTTCATGACTGAATAAAGTGAATAAGCAAACTGAGCTTAAAGGACAACACAGTGTATACTGTTTACTTAAACAGTGTTCTGGGACCTTATTTTCCTCTGAGAACAGCTTGTTTATTCATTATTGGACAAAGTTTGTATTATCAACTTATTAATATTGTGAATATTGAAATTTTGACTTCAGATTTATTCTACAAAACTACAAAATGGCCCTTTAAAAGTGATGTTTGCAAGAAGATTTGAATTTTTGAGTCTCGATCCCAACTCATCAGAAACTGAAGTTTTGGGATAGCGGCCGAGCCGTCATAAAATCCCAGAGACGAGTTGAGGTCGAGACTCAAAAATCCACTTTTCTTACCAGCAACACCTTTACCAAAACATAACAGAAACAGAATCAAACCTTTTCATAAACAAATCTTTGAACGTCTGTTTTAAAGTGAACAACACGCTTTCAATTCTTTGTCACAACTATTCAGCCCTCCGACAGATAAACATTTTGTCTTCATGTTTGTCCTCGCTGTCGTTTTCTTGAACGCACCTTCTCCCCTTAGTTCATACTGACTCTCTCTTATTAAAACTGGCCTCTGGAGACAGTACAGCGAGTTATTTTGCACTTCTTACGTGATCCATGCAGTTTTATAATCCTCTACATTGCAGAGTTTTAAAACATGGAAGTTGATGATGTTGATTAACATGTTGGGTGATTCATAATAATCTGAATGGTTTACAGTTCATAAAGCCTTCTGTAGCAGGTAAACTGGATAAGATTTTTTTTTCTCTGTGTTTCTTCACATCGCCACACAGCACGTCATGTATAGGACTTACGAGAGAGCGGCAGCAGGCCTATTCAACTGCTTCTGAAGGGCAGGGGGCCGGACTGTGTCTGACCTGTTAAACTCTGAATCTGATTATCTTAAAACAATGAATGTAGTTTTTAAAATTAGTTTTTTGAATTTGAGAAAGAAACATTTAACATTTAAAAGTACAAAAAAGAAAAAGTGCTCCTTTCTATTCTTAAAGTGGGTTGTCGGTTTGATTCTAGTAGATTCCCTCTGCTTGAACAGCCTGACTTGACCTTTTTAATGAAATAAAAGAAATAACGAATGAGCGAGAGAATTAACCTGCTAACAAGAGCTTATTAAAGGGCCACAGTTGGCCCACAGGCCCCCAGTTGAGTAGGTCTTCTGTAGAATATGTACAGTGAGTTTTGATTCAAGTTATCTTTAGTTGTATGTAATGTTGTAATGGTTTTGTTCCTCTAAACACGGTATATTCCTTGTTGTCCATGCAGCAGATATTGCTTCTATCAGTCCCATCACTACCGCCGAGCTGGACCTCAGCACTCAAGCCACACTGATGATCACACACTGAAATGTGTTTCCCGATGAAATGATCCCTGATCAATCATCAGAGGTTTCTCAAACATCTTCATCTGAGACATGGGAAAGCAAAAAGCGGAGAAATGAATCTGTATTTATTGTTTGTTAGTAAGATTTTTTCTTTCATGTGCTCCTTTTTTCCATCAGTGATCTCTGTTACAGTGTTTGGCCAGTGTCTCTCCTCATCCTACTTCTGCATTAACAGAGGGGGAAAAAAAATCTGGTATCCCTGACCATTTTATCCAATCAGGACAGAGAACAACGTAAAGAGGCGTTTCTGTCTGAGAGCAGGATCTTCCTGATCTGGCACCTACAGCAGCAGTGGAACAAGGAAAACTTCCACAAGACACAAGACAATAGTAACATCGTAACATTCCTAATGACATAATCACGTCTGCTTCCTTCACCATGTCTCGCTTACTTGACTCTTCTTTGTTGTATTGGTAGCATTACACTTTACCTCACAGCACAGCACTCTCACTTACCCGTTCAATAGTTCCCTGTTGTCTCCAGTAGCAAACAGACCTGTGTGACAGGCCTCTCCAGTTTACTGTGCTTTGTTTTAGGGCAGAAAGTGCTGACTGGGCCTTTAGCATCTTCTTTGGCCTCCAGAACTTTGCTCATCGCCCAGGAGCTTCTGGAGCTTCAGCAGGTTCCAACAGAGGTGACCACACAGCGCACCTTCCTCATAGCAACAATGACTTTCTTGGAGATATGGAGGCGGTGATACGGTGTGTGAGAGCCTCCAGGTCATCAGAAGCTTTGGTTACAGGTCTGCTGCTCAGAAGGCTTTGACCGCACAGAGGACGACCTTCATCCTCAGGTGACTGTTGGCAGAGAACAGTTAAGAACCTTCCTGACTAAGCGAGCCGGACGAGGATTACAGATCCATGATACCTTGTAAGGCTCTTTGGATCTTGTTGTGGTTCCTGGCAGCCACCGCTTCCCTCATTTGTCTGTTGGCTCCAACACAATGTGTACCATTACTACACCTTATGTTAGATACCTGCCCCCTTCTACTGAGGAATCTTCATAGAGTGTTCAAACAGGAATCTGCATCTACGCTGAGTTCTACCTCCAATGCACAGCCCTGCTTCTCAGTCAGGTGAAGTGATCCCAGCACACTTCTTCCTTCTGTTACACTGATGGGATCAAAGTCATCTAAACCACATTGGTAGACGGTGCTTCATCAGGTAAGTCTCCCTCATCTTGAAAGTTTGCCATCTTTTGTTCAGAAATCACTCCTCTTTGACGTCTGCACATGGCACGTTTGGATCTGACCGTGCTTTCAGCCTAGCCATTCGTTTTCCAGTATCTTGTCCTGAGATAGAACAGTGGGGGATTCCTCCCTCAGTGTCCTCGCTGTTGATTTCCTGCAGCTAAAATACAGATGCAAGGAGAGCTGCAGAGGACAACACAAGTGGAGGCCAGAGTCAAAGAGTGTGGAGGTATGAAGGAGGAGAGGGCAGTGATACTTCTGTTCCTGGAAATAGCCAAGGAACCAAAAAAAGGAGGAAAGGGTCAGTACGTCACTGAATCTCACACAGGTGTCCCACGCTGTTCCTTCCTTGATTTTCGTTTGGGAAAGCGTGATCATCAGCAGAAATCAGTGCGGCTGTCCTCATTAGATCACGACATCTTCAGCCCTGTCAATCACTGGGGGAAAGGTCAGCTGTTGAAGTGTTATCTTTCATATTGTGGAGGCATCTCTTCATCAGAAATCAGTCGATGCAGATATGTTGGTTTTAATGTTTCTCCATCATCTCCCATAGACTGCAATACAGCTGACATCACAGTCTGGCACCAGAGTGGGATTCAGTGACGTCATGACCCCCCCTCTCTTTTTAGGAGTTAGCTGGAATAATAAAGACTGTAGAAAAGGTGACGCAGTACAGGAGTTTATCCAGCAGGGGGCAGTGCTGCAACATGGAAGGTGTCAACTGCCGCCAAACACCAAAATAAAAACAAGAAGAAGAAGAAACCGATTTCCGGGTCGCAGCCGGGTGACGGGTGATTGGGTAAGAGGCTAATAGGAGAGGAGACTAAGAAGAGAAGAAGAGAGGAAAAGAGAAGAGGAGAAGAGAAGAAGAAGAGGAGCGGAGAGATCAGGCCAGCAGACAGTAGAACCCGAGCACTAATCAGAGGTAACACCGAGCAGTGTGTGTGTGTGTGTGTGTGTGTGTGTGTGTGTGTATACAGGTGTGTGCGTGTCTGTATACAGGTGTGTGTGTGTGTGTGTGTGTGTTTTTGTATACAGGTGTGTGTGTGTGTGTGCTGACAGCTGAACACAGCTGTGTGTGAGCTGACTGCAGCTCACATCAGTAAGCATCACGTTAAACTCACAGGTTTGTGACTGAGCTTGAACACCACAGAAGTAATGTGTGATAGTTGAGGACCAGTGTTAGAGCGTCAGACACACACTCACCGCCTCACTCACTGTGACTCTGCTGACTCACTGTCACACAGGGAAGGACTGCTGCTGACAGAATGAGATCAACCGTTTCTTATCTTTATGAGCAGGCCTCAGCCGCAGACACACCCTCCATCCTCACCCTCCCTTCTGCCTCCTCCATCCTCACCCTCCTTTCTGCTCCCTCCATCCTCACCCTCCATCCTCACCCTCCTTTCTGCTCCCTCCATCCTCACCCTCCTCTCAGCTCCCTCCATCCTCACCCTCCATTCTCACCCTCCTCTCTGTTCCCTCCCTCCTCTCCCTCCGTGCAAACTAATGGTGCATGTTTTCTGTTTGCAATCAGCTAATGAGAACAATTGCAGTCCTTGGAGGAGGGATCGGAGGGTTAGCAGCATCTTACTACCTCTGCAAGAGTCCTCAGGTTGCCAAGGTAACACACACACACACACACACACACACACACACACACACACACACACACACACACACAGTGTGCAAACAACATCAGTATCTCTTTTCAACCTACTGTAAGGGGTTATGAAGGTAGAAGCAGTTTGTACATGGTCACATGATGTCAGTTGTGTCTGCTCTCATCATGGTGTTGATCATTGATCCCACATGCGACTGAAGGAGGAGCCAACATACACTTCATAGCAAGGATCAGGGCTTCCTAAACACACAACCATCTCACCTGGAACACAGAATGCCTGCATAAGAATGACAAACCTAGAATAAATTGATTGGAAAGGGGAAGATGAAGATGTGCCATTTTATACAGCAAATGTCATATATTTAATGTGAACGCTGCTGCAGTGCTCACCAGTCATAGTTGGATTGGGTGTTGTGTAAATAATCTTATGTATGATTGTGTAAATAAGACAATTTACAAAACAAAACAACGTAACATCACAATTGCCCATGCAATGCAATCGATGCTACTTTGTTTCATAAAATATTAAACATAGAATATTCTAACATAAAGGATCACTGACTATTCAGAGAAGGAAGCTCAGCTAGAGATAGTTTGTGAAGCTTGTGTTTGGAATGTTTAACCTGAAGCACCTTCCATTGTCGATAATGAGCCATCAGAGCTTAAAGCAGCAATTGACGGCCCCACTCCAGCCAGCAGCCTTTACTGCTCCATGCTCAGGACGTTCTGATCAAACTACCTCAGGTTAACACTTTGAAACACTTTAAAATGTTGTTTTGTCGTTCACTTGCCATTATCAGCTTCTGCAATGTGTTGATGACAGTTGGGATTACATTTAAATTAATTGTGTAGCCATAGTTGCTACTCATGATAATGAAATATTACCACAAATGAGTATGTGTGTGTAATTATTAGTAGGATACATGATAACACTAGTAGTAGTAGTAGTAGTAGTAGTAGTAGTAGTAACAATAAAAACTGCAGTAAAACTGCACTGCAGCAACTGCAGTGTGTATGTGTAGAAAAGCTATAGCAGTTTAGCAGCTAAAAGTGTGAACTGTTATCACCATTAACATTCATCTCCTGACTGTATGTCTGCATATTTTGTCATTTAATAAAATTAAGCATCCTGCTAAAGCAGCTCTGCAGTTTAGTCTCTCTGTTTTGTTCCTCCAGGTGGTTGTATTGGAGTCGAGCAGTCGTTTTGGAGGCTGGCTGTGGACCACCAGGAGGTCAGACGGTGCAGTGTTTGAACATGGACCCAGAGGGATTCGACCCGCTGGGGCAGTGGGACGCAACACACTCAATATGGTGAGTTGCACCTTGGTACTGAGGCTGCAGTCAGTGTTGTGTTAACTGATCATTTTCTATAATCAACACAATTAAAAATCATTGCTGAAGGCTTTTGTATGACTTGTATGTTTTTAATCCAGATGAAAATGATTTCTGCTGCTGCTGTGGCAATTTAAGTAGTCATTAAATTGTGTGTGTGTGTGTGTGTCTAGATGGATGACCTGGGTCTCGGGGGAGAGATTTTGCCAGTCACCTACAGCCATGTGGCCTCTCAGAACAGATATCTGTACGTCAACAAACAGCTCCACAGAATGCCTTCAGGAATCAGGTAAGGCTGCATCCTGTTTTCGCTCTGGTCATTTAGGGCAAAAACAGGATGCTGCGTCCAGAAAAGGAGAAGCCACACTCGAAACCTTGTGTGGTTCATGGATGTTCTGACGTCAGCTTCAGTACCATACTGTGCAAACTGTATGGAAACGATTCTGTTCCATAATTCAAATGAAAATGGATTAACAGAAATGCTTTTTCATTTTCAGAATATAGCTGCATTTTTTTGACTCATAAATAGGGATGGGTATCGTTAGGATTTTATCGATATCGATACTGATACCGACACTCCGTATCGGTACCGATACTTATCGATACTCTTATCGATACTGCAACATGTAATTTGAGTTAAAAAAATAAAGACTTTACAAGATGTCGAAAGATTCAACTTTCTTTTTATTACCACAAGGTAATAATAAAGCTTCAACAGAACAGAAGCTATGCAATTACAAAAACTCCTGAGGACATAACCAAGACCAGGACCAGATATAAAAATCTGGCGGATGGCGGAGCACGAAGCTCAAATGCAATTTTCTTTATCATTTTAATTAAGTTAGAAATGAGCAGTCTTGAAGAAGAAAATGAATGAATGAAATGCAATTTGGATGATTTATTACTCATTTTATTTATGAGTCAAAAAATGCAGCTGTATTCTGAAAATGAAAAAGCATTTCTGTTAATCCATTTTAATTTAAATTATGGAACAGATTCATTTCCATAGGAAACAACATGAAGGCCTTCCACAAATGTCCAACACATGGTGGGGGTCCAGAGTTAACAGTGGAGGGAACCCCGGTCTCATGGCCTGTGTGTCTCTTCGTCTCTCTGTCAGTGGACTTCTGCGTACTGTTCCACCCTTCTCTCGTCCCCTCCTGTTGAGTGTTGCCACGGAGATACTGGTGAAGAAAGGCAAGGAAGATGACGAGACCATCCATTCGTTTATTACGAGGAGGCTGGGAAAAGAGGTGTGGACGAGGTCTCAGAACTCTCTGTCAGAGTTCAGATTATGTGAAATCAACAGTTTTGCATTATAGATTCTGTGTGTAGTGGACAGTGGTCATAGTTTTATCTGATTGCGTTGAATAAATTCATATGTAGTCTGTCTTCTGACGATGAATGTTCTGTTTCTTTCTGTCATTTGTTTTGTCTTGCTTGTGTGTAGCTGGCAGACATCGCTGTGGACAGTTTGTGTCGTGGTGTGTTTGCAGGGGACTGCAGGAAGCTGAGTGTGCGTTCTTGTTTTCCCCTTTTCTACAACGCAGAGCAGAGCAGAGGCTCCCTGACACTGGGCATGCTGCTGGGCTCAGGTACACTTCAGCATTACTGTCACTGTCGTTACGTCTGCACCACACACTGAGGAGTGTATTGCCTCATAACTACATTTAGCACCAACACAGTTTGAGATAACCGCACAGAATGTGACCGGACCACTACAGTGGTGTGTGGTCTATCCTGTGCAGAGCAGTCAGAATGCTGCTTTTTGTGTTCAAATGACAAGTGGAACTGAGCACATCAGTGCTGCTCTTCAGTCTTTACACTAGCTTCCAGTTGGGTATCAAACAAATCAAGTGCTTGAACAGCAGTCAGTGTCAGCCTGTTGAAGAGGTCACCAGCAGCAGCATCTCTGAGTCAAGCAGCTCCAGTGTGATGCTTATATGTTCTCTTGTAGATTATCTAAAATGATCCATAGTGTCACCACTCTCCAATCTGTGCTTCCTCATTAAACCTCAAGCTGTTTATTATTTTACTGTATTAGCTCTCAGACTGCATCCCTCGTTTGACTCAGTGTGTTTTAAACGTTGATGTCATGCCCAACTAAAACAATGTTACTTATATAACATGCAGGTCCCGGTCCTGTGGTCCCCCCTGGCCCTCTGGCTCAGAGATCTATCAAAGAGTCGTGGGCTCAGTGGTCCCTTCGCAGGGGGCTGGAGTCCCTCCCAGAGTCCATCACTGAGTACCTCCAGCAGAGCGGGAAAGTGCAGATTCACAGAGACGCAGCCGTGACACACATCAGTCCTTCAGCTTCTGGTTGGAAGGTCAGTGTGGAGATTATAAACTTGACCGTATAAGTGAGGATGGAGCTGGTTGAGTGTGGTGAGCCGTCCACACAGCTCAGTAGCAGACACAACGTTGATGCAACAATGATGCTTTAATGACTCAACTTTACAGTTGAAGTTCTGTAAGGTTTCACTCCATTTTCAGGCTCGTTTTCATATTAGTGTACTGTTACATCCAATGTGGTTTGTGCTTTGTAGTGTGTATGATATGTGTATAGTATAATGCGTAACATTTATACAAAGTGTAATGTTTTGAATATTTTGTTTTAATCTTTTCATCTCTATCTCCTACTTCTTCTTTTCTCTCTACTAATTTCACTCCACACTATGTGATGTGTTCTGTCTGTGACACATGAAGAACCTGTACTGAGCTGGATGAGGGCAGTGGCTTGGTCCAGACTGACTGCCATTAAACATCCAACTATTCAGGCTTCCTACAGAATGATGTATAAATAATATTATTTACCGTGCGATGAGGCTGGCATTTATATTTTTCTGTCAGATGTTTTGAAAACCACGGTATGGATTGCCCGTGTTGACGGTCATCTTCTGACTGAGGCAGGGACGAGGTGTGTTCTTCACCCCTCACCATCAGCAGCCCTAAATCTCCTTCTCCTCCTCTTCTCTCTGCACTCTGAGATGCTCATGTCAGATAAGACCCACCCTTGCAACAGTTGGGAAACGATGGTGTGAAACATGTAGCTGCTGGATGTCACCATGTCTGAGCCGAGCCTCCAGACTGGAAAAGAAAATTGTGTTTGAGTGGTTGTTGTGTGTGTGTGTGTGTCCTGGCTGGTTTCACACTACATGTGAGTGCTTGTGTTTGTAGATCAATCTGGAGGATGGAGTTGTATCAGCTGACCACATCATCTCTGCACTGCCAGCTAAAGGCAAGTAGTGCTTCTTCACAGAATATGACTGAGTGTTTTTTGTGTGTGACATGACAGGAGCAGAGAAGAACACACTGGATTGGATTAGATCAGTCATGTCCTCAGCAGGAACTAAGCTTATGTAAACTAGCTGCTCTGTGATTACTTTCCTTCAGACTGTGTTTTAATCTAAAGATGTAAGGATAAATGTCTAGCACATTTTCAGAACTTATTCTAAGATGATCGGCATGAAAAAGAGAACAGATTTTCTTGATGTTACACCTGTCTGTCCCCTCCCTCCAGCCCTGTCTGCTGCCCTTCCCTCCTCGTGCCAACCTCTCATCCAGCAGCTGCAGGACATCACATCAGTAACAGTCGCTGTGGTAAACCTGGAGTATGAGGGTTCTATTCTTCCTGTCACGGTGAGAGTTACAGTAGGACACACACACACACACACACACACACACACAGACTTGCCTGAGGTGACCACAATGTTGTCCCACTCTTACAGAACTACTCGGTGCTCCTTTAAGCCAAACAAATCTACATAATACTGTGATAAAACACATCACACATGGTAAAACATCATGTATTCAGAGTTAGCTGTTGTTGAGCTTTAGCAGTAAAGTGATAAAACTGCACAGCATCTATGTGTGTGTGTGTGTGTGTGTGTGTGTTTGCAGGGCTTTGGTCACCTGCTTCCATCATCAGAGGATCATGGTGTATTAGGGGTGGTCTATGATTCTGTTCCCTTCCCTCAACACAACAGGCCTGATGGACAGACGACCAGACTGACGGTACACACACAAACACACACGCTCTCGCTCTCTCTCTCTCTCTCTCTCTGTCTGTGCCATTTGTGATTCATCAACATGGAAAATGGCAGAAATGTATTACAACTGTGTACATTTGCATCTGGTGTGTTCTGCAGGAGGCATGTACTTTAGCAGGAGATCTGCTTATCAGTTTTATTAAATACCATGTTGTGATCATCCAACCTTAACTGGGTAGGCTAATATTCCAAGGTTTGATCTTTCAACTTTAATGTTAACAACAACATAAGAACGGATTGTCATGGATGCACTTTAAGTTGTTATGTTAGAAATATGTGGTGGTGCAGAATTACTCAGCCTCAAGTGAATCAGATTCTGTCGGCACAGCAGCTGCTTTTCAAAAATCCTTTAAAATCCTCCTTTCCTTGAATGACTGTTCACACACACCTCATGTCTTTCAGGTGATGATGGGCGGGGCCTGGTTTCAGGAAGTGTTCGGGGACCCAGACGCAGTGACAGAGGAGCATCTTTTAGCGAGAGCCACTGAGGCGGTGCAGCACCACCTGGGGGTCACCACATCACCCAGCTGGAGTTGTGTGGTACTACATAGGGTATGGTCTGTGTTTGTGTACGTGTGTTTGCTTGTGTTCATGGTCATGTGTGTTTTGCATGCGCGTGTCCGTGTGTGTGTGTGTGAGTGACAAGTGTAAATAAATGTTAATTCCAGACTTGTTACGAATAATTCTTGTGTTCTCTCATTAGGACTGCATACCTCAGTATTATCAGGGACACTTTCGAAGAGTAGGTGAGTATTGACTGAAAAGCTACAATTTGAGACAATCAGATGTTCTGAAACGTCATGTAAGCTGTGTCTGTCTGTCTTTCCAGAGTCCATGTGTAACTTCATAAAGGAGAAGAATCTCTCGCTGTCTCTGATTGGGTCCTCCTATGGCGGCGTGTCCGTCAACGATGTCATCTTTAGTGGACGAAAAGCTGTGGAGGAGTTACTGGGAGCTGGGGTATGATGGAGCTAGTTACACTGGAGCTCAGATGCTTGATGAGCTTGTGATCAGAGTCACTCTGCAGGTCACTGAGGTCAGTGTCAGCACTGACCTGACAATGTCAGGACTGGTTGGTATAGATGCTGAATGGGGAAGCTCATCTATCTTCACTAACACTGTGTATGATTGATATTGTAATATAACAGTGTCTAATAAAGATCAGTGGAGTTGATCAGGCACAGGTTTCTCTGCTCTCACGGCGACCTGCTGACCTTGTGTTCCTGAGATCTTTAATGGCAGTGTATCCTGTTTACACATCATCTGGGCTAAATACACTGACGTCATTTCTGATTTCAAAGACATTTGATCTGCCCATGAATGTGATTTGCACTACAAGTAAAGCTTTATTCTACTCATGAGATGTTTGTCATGTTCCTCCTTCATCACCTCCTGTGTGGCAAAGATTTCAGGGTTTTATTACAAGCATCTCTGACCTGAATGTACTGACATTGGCAACAGCTGGCAAGTCTGACCTGTCATGTTCAAGGATGACGAGGCAAAAGTATTTTTACAACGTTTGTCAGACTTGTTGATTTTACACATTTCATGGGAAATGCTTGATAGCTTCACCTCTTGACACCTGAGGATCACACAACATGAACTAGGATAACGGGGTAAACACAGTTCATGTTTAGATTCAAATACCCATTTTCATGCTTACATACATACACACAAATGAGTTAAGAGTGACCTTACAGCAGGTAAAGCAACAGTGGCCCAGTTCCAGCACAGTATGACCATACTCAGCAGCAGCGCTGTAAGATAACAGACAGTGTCAAAGTAAACATTCAGTAAAAACAAATGATGGTTTTATTTAAGGAAAATAGTCAACACCTATACAACTGATAGGACAGATGAAATTTACAGTCTGTCCATCCACAGGGCAGATCAACACAGTGCTTAACACTATCTGAGGCCGAGTTTCTTCTTCTCTTTGTGTTTCTTGCGGACCACTTCCATGTTGCGGTCCTTCCACATGCTCTTCCTCAGTTTGATGGGACGACTGCCAACGTACTTCCCTGAATGAACACAAAGAGTGAGAGCGAGGAAGACTGTCACCAACTCGATGACTATATCAAGGAGCATCCAAGTTTAAAATGGAACAAATTCACATTAGTTCGTACACATAAATCCTTTAAATGGTGAGAGCACAGGCAGGTGAGAGAGTGTAGTGCATGTGTAGAGACTGACCGTTCATCTCCCTCATGGCTCTCACGTAGTCATTTGGATCCTTGAAGCTGACAAAGCCATAGCCTTTAGTCTTCCCTGTACGTTTGTCTCTCACCACCTGATGAGAACAACAAATCTTGTCTACAATGCTCTCTCTCTCTCTCTCTGGAATAAGGCAAAACATCACACTGGAACTTTCTTACACTGGATAACTGTATCACTGTATAAACAAACGAGATGTCAGAGCTTGGGTTTTCATCGGGTCTGTTTCTCTCGTTTCCTCCTTGGGGCTGATCTTAAGGTCCTCATAATACAATGGACTGGTGAGTAACATGCTCAGGGCACTAAGACACCTGTAGATCTCTGCTCTTTTTTAGTTTCATCACTCCCGTCACTTCCTTGAAGTGTTGCAGAAATCAGCAGAAAACTACCAACCTTGGCTTTGAGGAACGATGGGTATCTGCTGAAGGCTCTGGCCAGTATGTCATCATTGACCTCATTACCCAGGTCACCACAGAATATACGGAAGTCATCTGCAACAAGGACATTAAACAGGAAGCACACAAACATGATGAGAACATTGAGACTATTTGACCATTATCATGCAGCAGGTACGCAATACACATCCATTAAAATCACACAGGATGTTTCAAGATACCGATCAAGTGAAATGCTGTTGTAGGGGATGAATAGTTATCAGTGATTAGTATTGAAGAAGCATATCATAGTAAATGTTCTATAATCTTTATCCATCAGACCTCAGTGTTTCCTCCAGCTTCATATTATTATTATTTTCACTAATACAGCCCTGACTTAGCATGACTGAAGTCATTAAAAGTAATGAAAACAAAAGAGACTGACTGAAACACTGGTATGCGCTGGAAAGGCAGAAATATTAATCAATGTATGGGAAACACTGAATTTTTAAGGCGTGGCGGTGCACCACAGTCAATTACATGTAGCGGAGACCCTGCAGCTGTGAGGCTGTTTGAACTGACGAGGCAGTCGTCAAGTACCTGAATCCCACTCCAACAGGCTGGCATCCTCCCAGCTGGTCCCTGCTGCGGTGCGGATACACTTCTTCACCTTCTCCACCCGTGCCTTCTTTTTGTCCTCTGTAGCACTTTCCACAGGCTGAGAGACAGACAGACAGACACACACACACACACACAGTCTTTACCCATATTTAATTGATTGACAGTGTGTTGGACCCAAAAAACATAAGATACCCTGCGCACAGCAAGGCACTGCAGGGGAAGAAGTCATGGTTGATTCTAAATCCGTAGGGACTGAGCGTAACTCCAAACCCTCGGGAGGAAACATCACAAACCACTCCGTGAGAAGGAGCGCATTGTGGATACACATTCTTAAGTCTTTGGAGCCACATGGGCTAATGAGACATTAGACTGAAGTCCATTTTCATAGCGTGGGCTTGTATGTCTGACCTACATTGTCTCTGTTCCTGCTGTTAGTCAAGTCCCTCCTGGCACAACCCCTCGCCTGCCCCTCCCTCATTAGTGTATGTATCATGGATTTCACATGGTAACCTTTTGTCTCCTGGTATTTTTATAACTTTTCTGAGAATTAATTGTTCTACAAATTAAGGTCTCTTCAGAGCTTATAACTGCATCAACTATGTGTGAGCTTCTGACTTCCAACTGACGCTGTGTGTGACCTTCTAACTGAATTCTTTTCCACAAATTGAAAGTCAAGAAATACAAACTATAAATAACAAAAATAAATAACACTAAGTTTTTCTTTGTATTAATGTTCATGTGCAAACCATAATCAAATTTGTACTCTCTCAATACTTGAAGTGCAAACAAAGACTGACCAAATTTTTCTTCAAGCATGATCCAGAGCTGAGAGCTGGCTCCAACTACACTGCCCAGCCAAGATATGGTCACCTTGAGCGCTTACTATGTCTCCTGTTTCATGACTGCTGTGTGCTTAAAATGCATGCGACCCGACGGTGTACTGTGGTTAAAATTTGTGGAGAAAATGGCCTCATATCAGCTGCAAGCAATGATCCATCATGATATTGTCACGTTTTAATATGTTTCATATAAGACAACATTTTATTGAGACTGAACATGTCAAAAAGTATAAATAAAATATACTCTACTTAAAAATAAATAAATTTGTATATCTGTGTAAACGGCTGTCTGTTAGTTTGGCAAATATTCTACATGAAGTTCTTTCTTTCTTTGTATAGAAAACAATGCATCCGTTTGTCCCAGTGATGGACGTGGTTATTTCAGTGCTTCCCACGCATTCATTTATCTGTGGCGTTCCACCACAATATCAACATTGGCCTGCATTTTGATTTTCTGTTTTTGATTTTCACGTTCTCACTCACTCAGCACCTGTCAGTGAATAGCATGACGTTATAAACTCCGATACAGTGAATGGTGATGTGGTTTTTAGTCCGCCGGTGAAACCAACGAAAGTGAGGAGGGGTACTAATTACCGTGTAATTACATCAGTCTTGAGTGTGCATGCTCTATGGCACCCAGTTGGACAGCCACTGCCACAATCAAAGTGTGATTCTGTTGGAAACACCGTATTTGTATATATGAAGTGACACCAGATCACAGGCGGTCGCTCAGACGCAGGCTAATGTAGCGGTGAACTGACAGACTGAGAGCTGAACACTTGTAAATGGATTACTCAGGACAGATGTTGATACCAGATGTGAACAGCCTCATGGTAGCTGTGCACTTAGCCCATGTATAAATCACCAGTGAACAAACATAATGCTGCTTTACAATGTACCTCGGTGTGAGGGGGTTCAGGCTCAGGCATGCTGGGTCCAATGACAGTGCTGCTGTCTTCACTCTCCTTCTTGTCTAGTAGACCTGCTGCCATCACTGCTGCCTGCTGCTCTGCAACCCGAGCTGCCAGCTCCTCCTGAAACACACACACACATGTACGTTGTCACTAGCATTCTGACATATAGATCCAAGAAACACAAGCAACACACATCTACCTCTCAGAACACAATTCTTGAAGTAGAGCACCATACTTTATGAAATATCAGTCAAATATCAATCAAAATGCAGATACCATTCTTGCTTGTCTCTGAGCTCTGACATCATTTCTTTTGTGTCCAACAGGGGCAGGAGGAGCAGAGTACAGGGTCGGTGCTGCCTGGATGATTGACGGCGTTGCTTTGATTGTAGGCGGGGCTCCTTGTCTTGTGGGTGGGGCTGACACCATGGAGACCATATCAGGGACCTGAGAGAGCCACACCAACAGATGCAGAGATTCAGAATGTATGCCACAAGATTGCTCCCAAGCTAACTGATGTGGTAACAAGACTAGCTGAAGCCTTGTTTCAGAGCTGGTTAATACATGGTTAGCAGTGTGATGTGAATTCCTGGATATCAACTGCAAGTCTGCAATTTTTTGTTGTGGTCCCAATAAAATGTAGGTGTGGCCTGCTGGAATAGTCTGTCACATGAGCAGGTGTGATGGCCACAGCCACACAGGGTGATGTCTGCCCACACCCTCAGTCATTTAATCATTCTCTATAAGTTGATCTGGTTTCAGTTAAACAAATTTGTATCATTGGGATTTGTAATAGTTTATTTTGTTTAATCTTTGTTTGAAATAAATGCACACATTAATACTGTATGATTTAAACCTTGTGTTAATTATCATTTCTTCTTTCTGAGTTACCTAGCTGGTGGGGTGGTGACTCTCTGAGAACAAACGGCGTGGCCAAGCAGCACCTGTATACCGCCATCAGCTGAACAGGACCAAACCATCTGATGTGATGTCACTGGGGGGAGGTTTGGGGTTTAGTTATTTGTGTTCTGTATTAGTTTAGTGTGTTGCCCATTTCGTTCATCCCTAGGTGGTTTGCCCGAGCCAGTATTTAAGTTCCCTCTGTGTCTCATTTTGGGAGGTGTGTTGATTCACTTGCACCTTATTGTTTGCCAGTTTATTTGTAGTTATATTAAGTTGACCTATTTTAGGGGCCCACATCTTGAGTTGACTGGTAAGTTTGATTTTACTGTTTATTGGGGGTAAAATAAAAACCCACCTTTTCTTTGAAATTGTTCCTGTGTGTGCTATGTTCCTTACTGCTTGTCAGTGACACCAGGCTTAAGCTACATTCGAGTCAAAGAATGTTCCAAATGCTACTGTTCATTTCAGGATTCATTTCAAAGTTCTTGTGTTCAAATACAGAGCCATACACCTACCTGTACTTCTGAGCTGCTCAATCCCAATCTCCCAAAAGTGTGCAGCAAAGTCAATAGATGCCTCATCTTGAAGCTGCTACGTGAAACCAATATTACTGTAGATCACAACAAAGGTGTACGGCCCTGCAGATGGATACATGTTTGGTTTTGTAAAAAAACAGCTTGCAGCTTTCATTTTGTAGACTGCTGTAGTCGAGAATTGTTTTGCATTTGAATCATGAACAGCTGAATTGTACTGAAGTCATGAGGCCAGCGAGGATCCCCACCTCTAATGTGTTGTTGCCTTTAAAAAGCACATGAAGACTTGTTCATTCAAATGTGCTTTGTTTCACCTGCTCATATCTTGTGTTGTTATCTTGATGCTTTCATTTATTTTATTTTTTCCTCCATTTTGCAGTTTTTACGGTTTTGCTGTTTTTGTAGTTGTGACAGTGCTCTGTGATATTAAATATATTTTACTGACTAACTTAAGGAGTAACTTAGTGGCTTTGCTGAAGTCAAATCAGAAACACTGTTTTTGACACAAGTGAGAAGTTAAATTTGAGTTATGGAAGTTTGTTTTACTATACTGTTTACATGAACTGTAACAGCTGACAATATCAGTAAATATCAACACGTTCAACACCGAAAGCCATATCTTGCACACAGACCGATGTGGTGAAAATTCTCAGATATGGCGGCTCACCACCCCTGAGTGAGCATCGTGCCCAACAGTGTCCGAATCTTTGAGCTCTCACCTGAGGAGCAGAAGCCATGTGCTGGATGGGCTGAGGAGCACCCTGAGGTGTCTGGCCCTGCATGGTAGGCGGGAGCATCATGGGAGGCGGTGGAGGAGGCCGGGGAAGAGGAGGCGCTATGGGAGGACCACGCATCATCTGCATTCTCTGACCAACTATCAGCACAGCATTAGGATATTGAAATACACACAAACACTGTTCTGTGAAGGAAATGCGGCAACTCAAGCATGCCAGATACGAGCAGGTCATTCAATCGTCTAAATTCAAGCATAGCACAAACAAAACATTTATTATTGACCAGTATTTTAATATATTCTTAGTATTTGGACATTAATACAATATGCTATAAATGTATCAATAAAAATACCATACTCCCAGGGTCAGATCTTCAGATTGATCGCACATTATATTGGATGGACTGGACTAAATTCTGATTTGATCTAAAACATTTGGTTAAAAGCCACTCCACAGATTTATGAACCTGAAATACAGATTTAGATTTGGTTATCCAATCCAACCTTTCATCTGGCTACATGTGATCATTATAAAATGTGATAGTCTGCTGCGTATAATTAAGAGGGATCTACTGGTTAAGTTGCAAAATGCATCTATCTGAACACTCCTCCCCTCACACTCCCCTTCAAAGTGTGGAGGGAAACCTACAGTGGATGCTCAAAAAGTGAAAAGCCCTCTTCAGAGCAAGTGTTGGGGTGTTTTGGGCCCTGGTAGAAACATGACTGTACAACATGGTGGACCCACTCCCTCTGTCAATACAAAGTGCTTACCTAAGATAACAAAAACAGTATAACAGTATAGTGTTACCCAAGATGCTTATTACATTCCAAACTGAATATCAAAAGTAATCTTACCAGGTCTCTGCAGGATATGGGGGACAAAGGTTGGTCTCATCATGGGAGGACGTACTGGAGGGACTGAGAAAGACACACAAGACACAGTGAGTGTTAATCAAACACGTAAAAGGGCACAGCATGACAGCAAATTGGAGTCTAGGCTGTGAGACACCATAACATTTTCAGAAGCACCTGTGGAGCACTGTTAACTTTGATTAGTTTACCCACAAGGCCCACACTGACGCCCTCTCCCTGAGGAGAGAAGCAGGGACAGAGACAGTGCCTGGCCGGGGGTGAGAGGTTACCCAGAGTTAACCAGACCAGCACTAGGACAATACAGAGAGATTCACCATATGCAAGAGACCCCCTATATAAGGTGGATCTACTGATGTGAATTCTTCCCATGCTGCTCTGTTTGTTGGAGAATCCAGTCTGTGATGTGGAAACATCAGACTACCATACAGTGAGGCAAAGTAGATGTGTGTGCCCTGCCCGTAGTTCAGTTTTAAAATCGCAGCGCAATAAGCAGTGCTCCTACATGTTGTGCAGCTGCTCCTTACATGTATAGTGAGGAGCACCAGTGCTACTGGTGGAAAAACTTATTCTAGAGCCCTGATCAGAGATGATGTCACAGCAGTTGCTCCTGGCTTCACTATGATGATCAGCTAAAGAGTCCTACCTACATTGAAGGGGTACCAGCTGCATTGGAGAATGAAAAGGACAGATGTATCTGGTACCAAAAGAACATCAAGTTGAGCTGAATACCGAGCCATACGACACAGTGGAAACAGGCCATCTATTCATCTGTGCTGCATCAATATGCACATTACTATTTATTGAAGCCTTTTTTAAATTCTCTATTAAAAAATTAGCCTGCCACATCTATTACAGAGATAATAAAACACACACAGTCAGACAGACAGACACTAACCTGGTCCAACAAAGGCCGATGGTGGAGGACCAACGAAACTTGCAGCTCTGGCTTCTAATGTCTGCTGGACCTAAGACAGAGGCAGACGCACAGAATGTTACAAAGACAGATGGTGAGATAGACGGATAAATGCTGTGCACAAAAAAGATCATTTTTTCATTTCAACACGTCCCCTGTCAGTAGAACTACTTTACTTGGCCTTTACACGCTTTCATGCCTCTACAGTATGCAGGCTAGACATACAGTAGTCCCTAGACACTGGCAGAAGAGTACATACCTGTCTGTAGGTGTTAGTGCCTATGATGGGCCGCACTAGTGGAACTGCTGGAACAGACAGAGCTACAGGCACTGCCTCCATAACTGATGGGCTCCCAGATACTGGTACTGGACCACCAAGAACCTCCTGCTCGAAACTACAGCAAGAGAGGAACCTAGTGAGGCTGACTGAGCTGGAATAAACAGGTTGTTAAACATATAACTAATCATCAAAATTAAAAATGATGTGGAAAAGGAGAAGCTGATCATAAATTCCCTGAGAGGCTGGACAAGGAATAGAAGTGGATGATTCCATGTAGCCTGAGATTCATGCACACGATGCGGTGGAGCTGAAGCAGCCCACCTCCAGCAGGGCAGCCCATCAGTTGCACACACATGATGCACAGCCGATCAGTGGCCGAGCTGTTCTGCTGCAGTCTGAGTTTATCCAGACACCACGGCTGACAGAAGGACTCATGAGTGTGCTGGTACTCCCAAACATCACTCCCTCACTTCCCACAATAAAGCCAGTAGACTACATCAGTAAGGGTTGTACTCACAGAGCCATCTCTGCCTCCATCTCCTTCAGACGATCCTCTCCTGACTTCAGCGCCATGCTACAAGTCACAAACACAGATCAGAGACCAGCCAAACGATTTGTCAATATAGCTTCATCACAGAACAATGTGTCACATTGTCAACAATGGTAAGTTATTTTATGTCATGTGTCATACTAGAGACACATGACATTAATAACTTCATTGCACAGGCCCAACGTTGTCCTTTAGTCTAAGAATGCGTAACGTTAAAGCACAGAGCTCAACTTCTCTCACTGATTCACACTGAGAAGCAAATTTAAGACATACTGTAGTTTGAACTGGAGTGTCTACGTTGGATATTACTGTGTCTTATTTGAGATTATCTGCATGATCACGATAATGTGCACACTTACTTTAACCTACAAATTCGACGCCTTCGATATGTTGACTCGGTTAACCTAACGCGCAATTAACTGAGCTAGCATTAGCTAGAACATTAGAAGCGAGCTAATGTAGCAATTCAGCTATCTATAACGCTACTCTATGAACGAGTTCACCACTGACGTTAACACTTACGTTACTAGTTTACAATCGGATTACTGACTTCTATTCTATCCCCCAGTTTACTGCTCAGAAACATGGACGAGAGCTTCTTCTTCTTGTACGATTCCGGCAGTTTAGACGCTGTTTATGAACGAGAGCTAGCTAGCTAGCTAGCTAACGAGCAGCAATGTTCTTCTTCGTCTGTTTATTCTTCTTCTTCGTCTGTTTCTTCTTCGTCTGTTTCTTCTTCGTCTGTTTCTTCTTCTTCTTCTTCTTCTTCTTCTTCTTCTTCTTCTTCTTCTTCTTCTTCTTCTTCTTCTTCTTCTTCTTCTTCTTCTTCTTCTTCCTCTAATAGAATTCCGGCAGGCTGTACGCAAAGGAGCGTAATGCTGCCCTCTACAGTCAAGACTTAACAGTTACCTTAAATTCTCACATTCAGACCAATTGAATGAAGGAACTTTACAACTGCTTTTCCAATGAGATCGATATACTGTTCTGCTCCAAAAATGAACTTATGAGAGACATCTGAAAGTTCTTTGAACAACTGCTGCCTTTCGCTTTTATATTTGTTGCAGACACACATAATATGTTGCACAGTTTCTAGGTTTCCACATTCACACAGACCATCTGGATGCTTCCCTACTACTTTTAGACACCCTGCCAGACCACAGTGACCTAATCTCATCCTGGTTAGAATTACATTGTCTCTGCCTGCTCCTCTTCTCCACAGTCCACTCTTCCTGCCACTGATGTTCCAGTTTCTCTTTACATCTGCTATTACATTCACTTTTCCCCAGGGGGACATTCAACTCTACAGTTTCCTTTGACAAAGCTAGCTTTGCCAAGGAATCAGAGATTTCGTTTCCCTCCACTCCTGAATGCCCAGGTGCCCACAGAAAACATACACAGTATCCCAGTCTTTCAATTCTAAATAAGCAAGATAAAATGTTCATGCGAATGCTCCACAGCACACTCTTAGGGCTTTTGCTTGGACTCTGTCAGGTTTACTGTCTGCTGATCCATAAACCATACATCCATAATCGATAGCTGATCTTATCATTGCTCTGTAAATCTTCATCACTGATTCTCTATCAGTCCCCCAGACAGATCCAGCATTAACAGGCTGCATTACAAATATTCATCTCGCTTCATCTCCCCTCCAAGACTCAATACTATCACTTTGTTGTCTTAAAGCCTACTTTTAGAGATTTCTTCGACAATTTATTTGCTTGCTTGTTGCCTTTGATGCCCATATGAGCAAGAACAGACAAAGCTGTGCCTCTATACCTCTGTGACTGTTGCTGAGTCTGAGAAAATGGCCATTCAATGATGGCTGTACTGACTCTATCCACTGACGGTCAAACACAACTGCAAGCATTTTTGCTGAAAATACTGATAGTTGGGTCTGTCTCTGATTGATACATGACCCCGTGTGTTTGGAGGGACATTCTCTCCCTGTTTAACAGTGGGCTTCAAACTTTCCTCCTTGATAAAGGTTAAAGTTGGGGCCTGCACAGGCTCTACGCTGCCGTAGATTTAGACTGCCGGGGGGATTTCCCATGATGCACTGAGCTCTTCCTCTTCCTCTCTGCACACATTATTGTGTGATACTAACTAGACTTCTCCCTGGAGTCTCTGCTCACTCATCTCAAAGATTCCCATGGATTATGATCAACCTGCTGCATTGTTCCAGATTACCTATCTTTTAGTTTTGTGATATTTCAGGCAATTCATTTGACATTTCTACATATTCAGCGAGTCTGTTAGAATCACCTCCCCTGTCAGCAATCACGCTGTATTTTCAGAGGAAATACATTTTTTGACACTCTCCTCTGGCAAGAGGCTGCAGTCCATCAGGATCAAAACCTCCTGCCACATGAACAGTTTCTTTCCTTCTTCAGTTGGGATCCTTAACAGGTCCCGGGACCCCCACTGACACTGACACTGACCTGTGCACTCTTGCACTCAATCCCATCACTGCCCTTGAATCTCTGCATTACAATAATGCCCAATTTTTGTAATTTTTATCAATCCTTTGTTTTTTTATCGCTTTTTTGTCATCCCTGTACAGCTCTTTCATCTTTATTTATCCATCATCCCACACTTATGTCTCTGTTGGTTTATATTGTTTATACTGTCCATATAATAATCACTGTTTGTTTATTGTCTTCAATGCAGGCACCTTATTCACCAAGACAAATTCCTTATTGGTGTAAAATCCTTCTTCAGTAATAAATCTGCTTCTGATTCTCATTTTCCAGTTAATATGATCGCACTATCGTTCTCGGAAATCTTATTAAGTGTGAATATAGTTGTTATTCAAATCTTTATTATCACTATTCCAATTACAATTTTTTTTTTCAGTATCTTTCAACACCTGCATGCTTCCGTCAACAGAACACAATCAAATATCAAAATCTTCACCTTTTTTAGGAATCCTGTGCTTTATTTAACTTCTTAACACCAACTGTACTTTTTAAAATATTACGCTTTTTTCAACAACATTTTGACAATAAATGCGAGGCATCTGATCACAAGGTTGGCGGTTTGAATTCTGCCACTGGCTACTACTACCACAGCCTTTATACTACTAGTGCTACTAGCTACGTAAACTACACCTCGCAGCGATTAGCTTTTTAACTTATCTGAGCATGAAGATAACTGTCCATCAGAAAACTCTGTAACCACTGAGAGTTGAGACAGTTTCACCCAGATCAATGAATGCAGTTATAAAGTGTGCTTTTAAACCACTGCTGTGGCAGCAGCTGAATATACTGTTAGAGGAAGAAGACCAACTTCCACTGCTGAGACCACTCTTGTGCTGTGTGTGCATCCAGGTCCCTCTCCATCAAGAAAATCTAATCAGTTTATCTGAATATCCCCAAATCTCTATGACATTGCCTCTTTGGGCTTAACAATCTGTACATTGATCAATATCCTCTGTCCTTAGACCCTGTTTTTTTTCTACATCGGCAGCTCCGAACAGTACTTGGTTTAACACTACCTCACCTGTTACAGGAGTTCAGTTACTGCTGGTGAAAAGCCATTGTTTCCTGAGTTTAATACTCAAAAATAAAAGGTTTTAAATAACTTTGTAAAGGGGGACTTTCATTGTGTTTTATAGGAAAATTATGTCTGTACCCAAACTGGAGGGAGATATTGAAATGTTGCAAAGACAGGGACTTTTAATTATTTATCTTATCTAGCCTAATCTAAACACTTTATGACCCACTTCAGTAATAACAGCATACACTTTACAGTGACTGTAACCACATGCTCGTAAATCTAGGTGCTGTATCTTAGGCAACTACCTGAGAACCTTCATCAGCAACATGCTCGTAGCTCTGTCACGTAAGAGGGAGACTCCTTCACCACCATCCTCCACTCTCACTGTTCAAGCATAGATGCTCACATTAACTCAAAATGTATATTGAAAGTGTCGTTTGTACAAAATACACCAAATTCGACACTACACTTTGTTTGGTCCTTGGCAACAAACTCCAAGTATAAAGTAGCTCAACTCAAATGAATGGCTGTCCAGATATGTGATCCACAGTCAGACAGACCTCCACTAAACAACTGAGGTAGCTGGGATGAGTTTTAAAATGTGAAAAACAAAAACACAAGACAGCAGCTTGATCCAAGCTGCGTAATCCAAGTCTTCAATACCCTGAAAAGATTAGAAAAAATGTTACATACACCCTGAATACAAGGTCATGTCTTTGCACCAACTTCGCACAGGATACTGTAGGTTTAGCAGCTACAGTGAAGATTTTAGATTTTAAAAATGGGGTAATTAGCATCTTACTTCACACAACTTCAAATCAGCAAGGGTGGTAGGTAGTTATTGACGGAATTTTCATTTTTGGATGAACTTTTCCTTTAAATCCTAAAATGTAATGACTGAGGTTATGGGAACTTGTGTTTTGTCTCCAAAACAGAATTAAATTAAATTAATTAAAACAGATTTATGTCCCCATAACATAATCAAGTAATGTGTCCACACACACACACACACACACACACACACACACACACACACACACACACACACACACACACACACACACACACAGTACTTGTCCATTATTATAACAACGTTTTTCTTTAATAAAAAAAATAAAATCATCATTAATTTCAGCTGGTCAAGATAGGAATAAAAAGCTGTGAGATGATTACATAATGGTTAGAACACTTGACATACTATGTGCTAATGACATTGATTTGATTTTGATTTGACTTAATTTGACATCAAACTAGTTCCTAATGGCACTTTAGTGTCTGTTTTAGTGAGGCTACTAAACTCCTATTCAACCAATGGCACAATAAAGCAAAGTCATATATTTCTTGAGAATACAGTCAGTAGGTCATCCAGTCAACACACACATATCTACACTATGTACACATTTAACATACAGGGTCTACAAAGCAAATTGTTCAGTGTTCAACTTGATACTAGCACAGTAGGTGTATTACTGGTACTTGCACATGCATATGGAGTGGCTTTATGGCTATTTAGTCTCTAGTCCAAAAACATAGAAATCAGTTAGCATGTTGGCACATCTAGTGCCCTTGTCTCAAAGTCTGTGAGTTTGTTGAATGTGTTTTCAGTAAAATGTGTGAAATAAGGTGTGTGGTTCCACTGAACCTATTTGGCTGAACATATTTACACATTTGGTCCTCAAAAATAAAATCCATCATTAAATGTCCCACAGTTTAATCAGAAAGCTTTGAGAGTTAAAAACAGTTAGCGGTTGCTAACAAGCGTCTAAATGAGACTACAGAGGTTGTCGGGACATTAAACGTCCTCACTGTGAACACGGAGACTCATCTACTCACTAGTCCGTCTTTAAAGGCCCACTTTACTTACACACTATTTTAACTCTGACTTTACAATGTGTACATTGATCAGCTTATAGAAAACCTGTATGTAATTGTGTAGTAAGTTTACGTTTAAGTCATGTGACTGCGATGCCGTCTGTCTGTAGCCTAACATTAGCTTCTAACTGCTAGAGACTTAATTAGCTTCAAACATCTGAGTCGTGTTCATCTGTGGAGATTATCTAAATGAACAGAGCATGTTAGTGTCATAAACTTGTGTTTGACACACAGATTATTTTCTGCAATAACCCAAAATCCAATTCAATAATCCCACAGAGGGAGCCAGAGACATGCTGACTTCAGGGTTAGCTATAAATATACGAAATTGCTACAACACCCTTTTAGGGTGGGCTGATAGCAATCATAGGTGGACAAATTGGGCAGTGGCAGCCTAGTGGTTACAATAGTGGAATGAGGGCTGCCAGTTCAATTCCCTGGCCAGATGGCACAAAAATCTGGCAAAATGAGATCAGAACCTGCCATTGTGCTCTCAGGCCACTCCATTTTAGAGCTGTATGTCTGTGTATGGGGGGGTTTAGATTGGTTAAATGCAGATTTTTTTTTTTCCATGGACAATATAAAGTGACATTCTATTTCAATTCATAAAGATCAATTAGAGGCAGTGAAACTGGGAGGTTGAGTAGCAGCATTCATTTTCTATATTTGCTGCTACTCTATGGTTTGAGCCAGTACGGGACAGATTTAATTACCCTAAAATAAAAAACAATCCTTCATCTAGCACACTCAAGTCTTCACTGGATGAGCTTAGTTCTCACATAAAATTAAAAACCTTATAGAGACCATATCAGATCTCACCATAGTCAACATTTACACATATAGACGGTATTCTTTAGAGGAAAAGAAACAACTTTGAAATCACATCGACTAACCCTAAAATAAAATAAAAAACTTCAGAATCAGAATCAAAGCCATAACATCACTTTTCATGGGATGAGCTCAGTTCAGGTCAAGTGACACTGATCACAATATTTTCAAAACTAAAAGGTGGTCTTTGGGTAAACATTATATACTAGGAAAGGTGGTGGTGTGGTTTCCATCAGTGCAGAACAATAGTAATCAACAATTGGTGCCGAGATCTTGGGGGTGGTGCTTTGAGCAGAGGTCTGGCAGACACAAATCATTCTTCTCAGACTGCCCTCACTTAATCAGCTGAACTAGAGTTTAGCAAATGGACTGGCAAAATTCATGAGCAGGCCAGCTAGGCCTACAGTGCATCTACTCCCTCTGACATCACTGACCCATCTGTGCCCATAGCCAACGAATGGCTTGCAAATGACAATGCCTCAATAAAGGAAATGGGAAATCAGAGACTGCTGACTTTTACAGAGACCCGTCTCTGCCTTAATCAAGCTGTTCATTTTATGAGGGGACTGTGCACTTTAATTTCATTATGAAACCCTGTATTGTGTGATGACAAATGAATTACCTTGTCCCCTTAACATTTCTGAAACCAGGGATGAACAAGTGTTACTTGATGATAATCCCATTGTGTATTGTGAAAATCATTTGAACTTTACCTAGAACTAGCTAGAGCCATGATAAGAGAATATTAAACATAACTTCAGAGATGTTCTCAGTGTATAAGATATGAGAGAAATACTAACATACTCACTGTATCTCATACATATCTACATATATTCAACATATTATGACCATTAAGTAAACTAACATCATACAAAATACAGAATCACAATTACATTTGTTTGGCAGTTTAACAAAGTATTTACTCATAATGTTCCACAGTTAACCATGGAGCTGCTCTCTGAGACCGAGTGAGGAATTCTCCAGACTTTATGTGGACTTTAATACTGAAAGAGATTATATAACAATATATTCTGTTATAGTTGAATTAGTAATAGTAGTAGTAGTAGTACCAACAGTAGAAACGTATAACTCAATCTTTTGTAATTCTTGCAGCAACGGGGAATTGCTCACTCAGCTTCTCTTACAAGAGTAACCATTAAAAACTCCTCCCATTAACTGGAAATTATGTGGAAGTGAAGCAAAAGAAGACTAGTGATCATGTGCCACTGTCCCTCATGTAGTCAATGATAAGTGAAGTAGTGTTGCAACTAGAGGACAGAGATTGGGAGTGTCTTGGAAGTCCGGTGATGGTGGGAGGTTAGTCCTCATCAGCATCTGGTCACTAAGTAGACACAGTGCTGACAGTACGCTGCCTCTTCAGATGGTTTCCACGTTTCCTCTTCTGGCAGTAGACATACAGAGCTGTGAGGGGCACACAGCTGACTGATGACACCAGTAGCAGCCCGATGAAGATTTGACCAAAGATAGGATACTCCGTCACCACTGTCTTACCCTGAAGAGACAACAAGTTCAGTTAACACCTGTCTCCACACTTAGTAGTCAGGCATTTTAGCAGAATATCAAACAGTCATTAATCTAGGTGCAACTCTCGTGCCATCACTGAGCAAAGGCCTGTCTACACTAGTGGAGCTGCTCAGTGGCTGCAGATCAGACTGAGGTTGTGGCGGACAGCCTCCAGGTTAGGTGTAGGGTTAGGATTTAACATCAGCGTTTTTGGATGGAAATCGTGACTGGTTTTGAAAGAGGATTTTTGGTAAGTAACGGTTGTCCCCTCCTTCCATAGTTTATTCCGTTTTAAGATCAGTGCAGAATTTTGCTGCTTGTTTTTTTCTCCTTGGGGAGTGATTTTCTGTTTCAGTTCTGTGTTTCTTTTTGTTTCTCTTGTTCATTCCTCTGTCTGTACAGACGAGGCAAGAGTTTCATAGCCTTCTGGTTTTTCACTCATTCTGAATGAGATACATGTGAAATTCAGATTAAAAGCCTGTCGAACCCGTTCTCTGACTGCATTTGAGCCCTAATTTTGCCAGGCCTGACAGTGATCCTTTGTCTGCCTGCTCATCACTGTGTCCAAGACCATTCTTTTATCTCAAAAGATCTAGGCTGTTTGACTGTTCTATAGAGGTTATTTGGACTTTTAAAAAAAAAAAAAAAACAATCAAAAAATAGTGTAATAAGTAATGTATTACTCTAAGCATAAAGTAATATTGTAATGTAATATATTAATTTGATGAAGGTAACTAGTAATATGTTATGTAAAATATGGATTTTGAAAGTAACTTGCCCAACACCGCTGATTAATGACAGAATTTTCCACAACAACTTGTTTAATGTCTTAAATGTCTTTGAATAAACACATCATTACACAGCAGTGTAGTGACATTTGTTTCTGTCTGGGCGCCTTTCTGCCAGGGTGTGCATGGGGTCATTCTGGGCCTCATATACAGTGGACAGATGTTAACATTTTTAACTGGGGATTCGTGAGCAGACTAAAACAGAGACAAAGGGCTGTAGTGTTCACTTTAGCTGTAAAGGTAGAACAACTTCACCAGCCAGAGATAGGGGACTTTGACTGTTTTTCCAGAGTACTGATAAAGAGCTTCACCGCATGGTGCAATATGACAATCACCTGAAGCTCAATATGAGATTATAGTGGACCACTGCATTACGTTTATGAGGTAACTGAGAAAAACAAAAAGCAGTTCTATTTCATCCTTACTGAACACCAGAGGCGGTGCTTCAGCACTGTCTCCATCTCACGCATGTGCAGGTCGAGTGTTTATGCCAACAAAGTCACCTGTGGCCCCCGATGATACCAGCTAGACTATATCTTACGGTGACATCAGAGGATCTGTTCCTTTTTATCTT
The DNA here is from genome assembly GCA_030272975.1 of Sparidentex hasta. Classification (NCBI taxonomy): domain Eukaryota; kingdom Metazoa; phylum Chordata; class Actinopteri; order Spariformes; family Sparidae; genus Sparidentex; species Sparidentex hasta. Next base: position 41,210 of record JARJLU010000445.1, read on the forward strand.
CTCGCTTTGCAGGTAGACGCTCGTTAGTGAGCTCTAGCTGAACTAAACGCATACTTCACTGCTGCTTTGTCGCTGGTAGCCTAGCGACAACCTTGTTGGCGCTACAAGCTGCGAGCCCTCCAAGGGCTGCGATGAGCTGAGATGGGAGGTTTGTTGTGGTTTGCCGTGGACATCCAGTCGGATCACCATCGGTTCGTCTCTACAACTGGCTGAGTACCAGACATAGTGATACGGTTCCTTTGAGTATTTCTTTCTTTTGATAAATAAGGTTGGTGAAGGTGTTGTACTCGCTCCCTCTCCTGACATTTGTGCTATTAGTTACGGGCACTAGCAGTTAGCATTGCCTGCTTGATCTATTGTCTGCGTAATCGGTACGCCATTGGTTGTATCCATTTTCCATTGTAGTTTTATATGTTGGTGAAGCCAGTGTACTCGCTCCCTCTCCTGACATCTGTACTACTGTTGTATCTGTAAGTAATTTCTCCAACTTGTACCCGCCTTTCGTCGTAGTTTTCTGTGTTGGTGAAGGCAGTGTGTGCGATCCCGCTCCCAGCATCTGTTGCCTTTCCCAGTTTGTTTGTATTTGAGCCGGTTGTCACCATGCTTGGTGACCACTCTTGCTCGGCCTGTCTGGCTTCTCTGCAGCCCGAAGATTGTCTTGATATGTCTTCTCCGTGCCTTGGCCTTGAACACCTGAGGGAGGGGCTTTCGGAGGATCAATGCGTGAACTGTAGCTTCATGCCCCAGACTGGCTGAGGTTGAACACCTGCTGGGCCATGTTCCGGAGCTGGATCAGTTGACCCCAGCCCAGCAATTGCCTCCAGCACAGCCTAGCCGATCTAAACGTCGGGCTGCTGAGGCTGCGGGCGCCTTCTCCAGGAAGAGGGTCAAGGAGTCTAAACTGGCCTCCAGGGTGGACCAGTTGACTGAGGAGCTAAATCGAATGAAGTCCCTCTTCCTAGCCATCCAGTCTGAGACTGGTGCAGTGGATGTGGGTGCTCCTGCTCCCCCGCCGCCATGTTCGAACCAGAGGAGGATGTGCTCTCCGTGGCAGCTTCAGCCACCGAGTTTGCTGACTATGGGGCGGACGTGGTCCCTGAGGATTCTGCCTCCAACACCTTTGGGATGAGCTCCTTCTCCTCAGCCCACAGTTGCGGTGCTGGGTCCGAGGATAACTCCATGGATGCCATCAATCGTATGGCCCTGGCCTGCCTGCAGTTGGATATTCCACAAGCTCAGCTGGCTCCCACCAGTGCTTTCTTCAGGCGTGGTCCAGCCCCTGCCACCTTTACTGTGCCTCCATCAGATGAATACCTGAGGGAGTTGCATGCAGCCAAGTTCGGCTTGGCCCACATGCCAGCGGTTGAGCTGGCTATAGCAGCTCTCATTGTTTCACATGATGAGGCTCCGAGGCCGGATGCCAGGTGTCCGTGCCCCAGATGTCAGGCTGCAGATGACCTGCTTTCTAAGGCCTATGATGCAGCAGCACACATGGGATGCATTGGCAATTCTCTGTCACATCTGATGCTTGCTCTCTCAGCATCCCTGCAGGAAGCTACGCTGGAAACTTCTGTCCACAGTTTTGGTGACGTGTCTGCAAGCATTTGCTTTGATGTCTAGGGAACTGGGGTGCCTGATGTCCACACTTGTCCAGGCTCGTTGCCAGGTGTGGCTGGCACAGTCGCCTCTCATCGAGGCGTGCCAGAGAACCATCCGCAGCGTCCCAGTGGAACCTGGTGAGTTTTTTGGGTTGACTGCTGTAGAGGCCCTTGAGCACACAGGCCAGGGCAGGCAGACTCAATAGCAGCTCTCTGGGCTTCACAGGAATATGCCTCCTCCCAGCAGGCCTGGGGGATCTCCAGCTCCCCCCCTTTTCTGAATGAAATAGCTGGGGGTGTGTCGGTAAGGTAACGCTGAGTGGCCTTGATGCCTGTCAGTCATGATGAGTTGCGTCTCGTCACCTCTCTGCTTAGTCTGCAGCTGAGCACTGTGGGCCGAACCGATGCATGTCTCTCTCCCCGGGCCGGAAGAGTTATCATACCAAATAATAGCTGGGGCATTTATTTGTTTCAATCACTTAACAGACCAGGCATTTATTTGGGACCAGGCGGCAATTTGGGACAGGCTTTTAATTCCTTTCGCTCAAAAATCCGGGATGAAAATATCACAAACTTTGCCAGCCTTTCTGTGAATTCTCTGGCATCCTTCTGCAATCGGTGGTTTTCTGCTAGCTCTCCAGTCTTGGAGAGTAATGGCTCCATTAGCTTATTTAAGTTTCGTAAGGATTACAATTTTGTCAATTTTGTCAAGAGGAGCTACCGTAGAGCGTTCAAAATCACCACCAACACCTGTCTCTCCAGTGTCCACTTTACCCCTGATAGTTACAGCAACTATCACCAGGTAAAGTCTGGATTTCTGAGGAGTCCGTTGACACTGGTCAGTGGGGCCAAACCGACACTCTCCGTCCCTGGCTTGCATCCTCCCATCCCGCAGACAGCGGGTGCCACCATCACAGCCACCGGCAATATGTACCCGCCACCGACCCTCTCCATCGCGCCGACAGCGGGTGCTTCCATCACAGCCACCTTCATTATGTGCCGGCCACCAAGAGAGTGATGAGAGCAGATAGCTCAGACGGAGCTATCATTTTCTGTGCACATGCAGCATACATGATTCAATTATTACATAACTAAAGCTACTCCACAGCTGGTATTATCCCTCACAACTGATAGAAATTAGGCAGACAGAGTCATTGGGGAGCGTGTGGTGATAAAGTAACTATCAGAAAAGTAACTGTATGAAAGAAGCAAGTAAGTAAGTACACGGAGGAGGCTCCCCTTCTGCACGTCGGCGTGGTTCCAGCGCCTCTAACTGACACGCCCCCAGCGTTTCACAGAGAAAGAAGTGCTTGTTTTTCCATGATTTTGAGACCTACATTTATATACTTGGAGATTTTTTAAATCTTTCAAATTTGGCTCAGTGGTCAATGACGCGTTTCTGCTGTATGACAAACTCATAACACAAATTTATTTCTGCTTCACATGGACTTGAAGCTCAGTTTGATTTTTTCGCCAATCTCTCACGTTCTTGACTGCGTCGACAGAGAAACATCTAGGCGCAGCAAATAAATAAATAAATAAAAATGGCCGTCCATCAGCCCATTATTGATCAGCCCACCAGGAAAAATCCCGGTACTCCCGATGGCCAGTCCACCCCTGCAATAGCAGTTCTCTCGAGTGGCTGTGTGTGTGTCTAAGGGCACATACGTGTGTGCGCATGCAGTGCACATGAGCGTGCATTTTTGTTTAGGGGCACAAAAAAATATTTGCACCGGGGCCTATCACCATGATGTTACTTTACTGCCCTTGGGTGATTTCCACTTTAATCCACGGGTGCAAACTTCAGTTCCGATGCCGACCCCAGTCTTCAGCTGGGTCAGGATTACCATCATATGCGACCCGGCAAAAGCCCATGCCCTCAACCAGGAGTTGTCCGCCCTCCTGGACAAGGGTGCCATCGAGCCAGTAGACCCCCTGTCCCCCTGGGGGTTCTATTCGATTTACTTTCTTGTCAAAAAGGAATATGGCAGACTCCGCCCTATCCTCGACTTGAGGGGACTCAACGGGTTCCTGGAGGTCTTGAAGTTCCACATGCTCAGTACTGCAGAGGTTCTGCATACTTTTGCCAAAGGGGAATGGTTTACCTCAATAGACCTGAAGGAAGCATACTTTCATGTTCTGATTCCTCAAATACTGCAGAGGGCCCTCCAGCAGGGCCACAGGCTGCTATTTTTAGCCCCCTTCTGGCCCCCGCAGGATGGACCTCCTGTCTCAGTTAGGGAGCCAGATCTGGCATCCCGACCCTAATCGCCTGCAGCTCTGGGTTTGGCCAGTGCCGGGCCCGACCCGCTGCTGACAGAGTATTCAGACACTGTCCAACATACCATACTGAATGCTAGGGCGCCTTCTACCCAGTTATAGAATGAGAACAGGTGGCAGCTGTTTTGTGTCTGGTGTACAGACAGGGGTGAGGACCCTGTGTACTCTACAGTTCCAAAAATTCTAGAGTTCCTACAGTCACTCCTGAATGGCGGACGGTCCCCTCGTACTTGAGGGTGTACGTGGTGGCCATTTCCTCTCGACATGCTCAAGTTGATGACAACACCATGGGGTGCCACAAACTTGTGTCCCTTTGCCTTGAGGTTACGAAACCCAAAGGCACAGAGAATTCCAGCATGGGACCTGCCCCTGGTGCTGGACGCTTTGTGTCTGCCTCCTCTTGAGCCCCTCGCAGAGTTGAAGTGGGTGCCTGCTAAGACTCTCTCTGTGAGTGACTCATGTCTGAGGTGGAACTCAGATGGCTCAGGGGTCACTCTGTGGCCAAATACAGCTGTTCTTCCTAAGGTTCTGTCATTGTCGAAACTTAACTGACCTATCCAGCTGGCACAGTTTATCACCCCGCAGAGGAGGAAAGGTTAGGGCTGCTGTGGGCTTTAAGAGTCTATATAACTTTGACAAGCATGAGATGGTCAGAACAGCTGTTCCTCTGCTATGGTGGTCCTAAGAAAGGCTGTGCTCTCTCCAAACAGCGACTGCTGCATTAGATTGTGGATGTCTTCATCCAGGCGTATTAACACCACAGTTATAGCCGCAACTTTTGTTGTCTGTGTTCACCTGTTTGGCTAGTAAATCTTATTCTGATAGAACACGAAGAAGTATCATATTGTAAAACACTGATGGTTCAACCTGTCAGCACAATCAGCACAGATTCAAGGTGGACAGCAGTGCTGTAGTAGACACCATGTAAACCAAGACCAGCTCATGACCAAGACAAGAGTGTATCGATACCAAACAAGACAAAGGCATAGAGCATATCAAACAATCATTCAACACAGCAACAATGCTGGCCATGACACAAAATATAAAGTCATCTTTTTCTGAGACTGACAAAGACTGAATACAAATGCAGTTGTTCCTAAGACGAGAATGAGACCTCCAAAAAGTGGTCTCAAGTCCAAAACCGATCTCGAGTCCTTCAGCACTAATGGACACCCGTGTTCAGTATGACCAACTCACAGTCTGACCAAATGTGAAATATGCTTCAAAACTCCCTTTTGTTGCTGAGCAATGGTTCTGAATGATGGTCAATTTTTTTCCTGCGGAAACATTAGGATGTCACACTGAAGTTGACCTTTGACCTTCTGGATATAAAATGCCATCACTTCATTATTTTATCTTATATTCTGATATTCTGAGAGGTCAGAGTGACCTTTGACCTTCAAAATCAAATCAGTTCATACTCGAGTGAACGTCTGGACCAAATCTGAAGACAATCCCTTAAGGTGTTCTTGAGATACTGTGTAACAAGTCAGTAATGGAAAAGAAAAAAGCCCAAGCTTACCAGCTCTTTGTCCCATGCTTGGTAAGTGGGTGTCCCTCCCCTGATGTAGTTGACAATGTAGGTTATGAAGAGGAAGATGAGGAGAAGGGGACTAGTAATTGTCCACATTATCTTCCAGTACCAGTTGGGACGATGACCAAGCATATCCTCTATGTCTTTTTCAAACCTAAAATAAGAAGAAAATGTATTAAAATCAGATTTTGTTAGTACGCTTTAGGAGATTATTGTTCGTCATATATGCTTCACAAATGTGGGACTAGCCACCACAACTGAGGGCACACAAATGTTTGGGCAAATATTTACAGTAAAGTACACAGAAATGAGAGCAGTTACTGAGGGGGGATGCATAGTGCGTAAGTAATGAGTGAAGAATGAATCGGAAATTACTTGATCGTTAATGAATTGTTAATTAATTCCTCAATTACAGTAATTCAAGGACTATATTGTAGATGATGATGAGTTATTGGAGAGCAGAGTGAGAGATAATATTAAAAAAACAATAGGTAACAATTAGTTCATCCATATCTGTGAACCAACATACTGACCACTGTCCTCATGAGTGCTTCTTGATTAACTATCATCCATCTGCTGAGTGGCACAAACTAGTGATAGTTTGTGCCACTACTCATAACATTCTAATCCAATTACTCTTCTTGTGTATTTTCAGCTAACTAAGACTAACTAATGATAATTAGTGATTAATGAGTCTACATTGGGTAACTACTACTACTACTAATCACTACTAATGATGTTTCACTTGAAGGTACACAAAGAGTAACTAAATGTTCAGTAATTAGTAACTAATGAGTCAACATTGGGTAACTACTCAATGATGTTTAACTTTACTTGAAGGTACACAATAGGTAACTAAATAATCAGTAATTAGTAACTAGTGAGTCATCACATGTTCATGACACTCAGCAGCTGGTTGATCAAGAACAACTCATGAAGAAAGTGTTGAGAAAGTACATTGATTCACAGATATTTATGGACTAATCATTACCTGCTGATTCACTAATATATCACCTCTTCAAATAAATCATCATTACCTTCTATAAATTCTTGAAATCACAGTTACTCAGAATTAAATAGTAAATATACTTGCATTTCTATAGCATTTTTCTGGTCTGCTGACCACTTGAAGCACTTAACAACACATTCACTCCAGCTCTCTTACCAGCTATACCTACTCACATTTGTGTGTACCTTACTGTAAACAAAAACTGTGTCACATCATTGTGGGGACTACCACATACACACAAACCTTCTGATTCCATAGATGTAACTGACAGTTATGACCTCGATGAGGACGACGAACAGCAGAGAGAACGTGGCTGCATAGTCGTTGAATATGGTAAACCAGTAATTGCCTGCCGTGGTGGTGAAGGCCAGGCCGACCAGCATACAGAACAAACACACTACACCTGCAAGCGAAGCACAGCACCCACTCAATTTCTAACTCCTTTTCATACAATTGTATAGGTTCTTAGAATAAGTTTTGAATACATTATGCAAAAAGATCTGAAAGTGGCCAAAGTGGCTTATTCTCATGACATGTCATTCAGTTTGAAACTGGCTACCTCATACTTCTTAAAGGAAGGTTTTTTTTATTATTATTTCACTATTAGTAGCTTACTCCTCCTTGAACTGGCACCTTATTGTGGTGGAGGGGTTTGAGCACCTGAATGATCCTAGGAGCTATGTTTTCCGGGCCTATTGCCCCTGGTAGGGTCTCCCGAGGCAAACAGGTCCTAGGTGACGGGTCAGACTAAGATCAGTTCAAAAGCCCCTAATGAAAGATAGAACACAGAAGAAGCTTACATCGCCCGGATTGGTGTCACCAGGCCCTACCCTGGAGCCAGGCCTGGGGTTGGGGCTCGCAGGCAAACACCTGGTGGCTGGGTCTTTGCCCACGGGACCCGGCCGGGTGCAGCCTGAAGGAGCGACGTGGGCCCACCATCCAGTGGGCTCACCACTAGCCGGAGGGTTCAGAAGGGGCAATCCCTGGACGGTGACTCTAGCCATGGGGACATGGAATGTAACCTCACTGGGGGGGAAAGAGCCTGAGCTGGTGCGGGAGGTTGAGCGGTACTGGCTAGAGATAGTCGGGCTCGCCTCCACACACAGTCTGGGCTCTGGAACCCAACTCCTAGAGAGACTGAACTCTCTTCTACTCTGGTGCTGCCCGCGGTGAGAGGCGGCAAGCTGGTGTGGGCTTGCTTATAGCTCCTCAGCTCAGCCACCATGTGTTGGAGTTTACCCCCATGAAAAAGAGGGTTGTTTACCTGCACCTTCGGGTCAGGGATAGGTCTCTCACTGTTGTCTCGGCTTATGGGCCGAACAGCAGCGCAGAGTACCCAACCTTCTTGGAGTCCCTGGGAGGGGTACTGGAGAGTGCTCCAACCGCGGACTTAATCGTTATACTGGGGGACTTCAATGCTCACGTGGGCAGTGACAGTGTTACCTGGAGGGGTGTGATTGGGAGGAACAGCCTTCCTGATCTGAACTAGAGTGGTATTTTGTTACTGGACTTCTGTGTTAGTTTCAGGTTGTCCATTACAAACACCATGTTCAAGCATAACAGTGTCCATATGTGCACGTGGCACCAGGGCCAGAGGTCAATGATTGAATTTGTGGACGCGTCATCTGACCTCCAGCCGTATGTCTTGGACACTCAGGTGAAGAGAGGGGCTGAGTTGTCAACTGATCACCACCTGGTGGTGAGTCGGATCCAAACATATGGTGAAGGTCTGCTGGGAACGTCTGATGGAACCCTCTGTCAGGGAGGTCTTTGACTCACACCTCCGGGAGAGCTTTGACCAGATCCCGAGGGAGGCTGGGGACATTGAGTCAGAATGGACCATGATCTCCACTTCCATTGTTGACGTGGCTGTCCGGCGCTGTGGCCGTAAGGTCTCCAGTGCCTGTTGTGTTGGCAATCCCCGAACCCGGTGGTGGACTCCGGAAGTAAGGGATGCTGTCGAGCTGAAGAAGGAGTCCTATCAAGCCTGGTTGGCCTGGGGGACTCCTGAGGCAGCTGACTGGTACCGGTAGGCCAAGCGTGCGGCAGCACAGGCAGTCACGGAAGCAAAAACTCGGGTCTGGGAAAAGTTCGGGGAGGCCATCGGTAAGCCTCGATGAAATTCTGGCAAACCATCTGGCGCCTCAGGAGGGGGAAGCAGTCCTCCACAAACACTGTTTACAGTGGAGGTGGGGAGATGTCGGGCGGTGGAAGAAATACTTCAAGGATCTCCTCAATCCCACTGACATGCCTTCCATAGAGGAAGCAGAGGCTGGGGACTCAGAGGTTGACTCATTCATCACCTAAGCCGAAGTCACTGCGGTAGTCCGGAAGCTCCTCTGTTCCCGGTGCATGTTGGACTCTGGCAGGGCTGCCCTTTGTCACCGGTTCTGTTCATTATTTTATGGACAGAATTTCTAGGCGCAGCCATGGGCTGGAGGGGGTCTGGTTCGGGAGCCACAGGATTTCATCTCTGCTTTTCGCGGATGGTCTTGTTGGCTCCTTCGAGCCAGGACCTCCAGCATGTCCTAGGGCAGTTTGCAGCCGAGTGTGAAGCGGCTGGGACGAGAATCAGCACCTCCAAGTCCAAAGCCATGGTTCTCGACCGGAAAAAGGTGGCTTGCTCCCTCCAGTTTGGGGGAGAGTTACTGCCTCAAGTGGAGGAGTTTAAGTATCTTGGGGTCTTGTTCACGAGCAAGGGAAGGATGGAGCGTGAGATTGACAGGCAGATTGGTGCAACAGCCAATTTAATGCAGTTGTTGTATCAGTCTGTCATGGTGAAGAGAGAGCTGAGTCCAAAGGCGAAGCTCTCGATTTACTGGTCAATCTACGTTTCTACCCTCACCTATGGTCATGAACTTTGGGTCATGACCGAAAGAATAAGATCCAGGATACAAGCGGCTGAAATGAGTTTCCTCCACAGGGTGGCGAGGCGCTCCCTTAGAGATAGAGTGAGGAGCTCTGTCACCCAGGAGGAGCTCGGAATGGAGCTGCTGCTTCTCCACATCGAGAGGAGCTAGCTTAGGTGGCTCAGGCATCTGTTTCGGATGCCTGGACACCTCCCTCACGAGATGTTCCTGGCATGTCTCGCCGGGAGGAGACCCCGAGGAAGACCCAGGACACACTGGAGTGACTATGTCGCCCAGCTGGCCTGGGAACGCCTTGGGATCCTCCTGGAAGAGCTGGAGGAAGTGTCTGGGGAGAGGGAAGTCTGGGTGTCCCTGCTCGGGCAGCTGCCCCTGCGACCCGGCCCCAGATAAGCGGATGAAAATGGATGGATGGATGGATATTAGTAGCCTACTAATCATCAATCATTATTAATTAGACTTACTGTTTTATGCACACAACTGTTGTTCATGCTCAAACTATCAAACTATGTCAAACATGTTCCTCTCAGTAGACACACACATTGTTTGTCGTCTTTGAACTAGTGATGTTTACTGGTTATTAAAGAACAAGAAGATAAATCCACCTGTGTAATGTTCTGTTAAAGCTGGTACTACAGCAAAGCTCATCAGAAAAGTCCTGCAGAGTGTGTGAACAGGTTACAACCAGTGTAAATAAGTAAAAGGGTAATAGATTATTGCCACTCTGTAAACCAGAACGAGCTGATGGACACAAGAATGATATCAGCCTGGAATTTACCGTTGATCAACTCGATGCTGACACCCTTCATCACCTTGAAGTCTCGTAGCGGGGTGATGATGGCAGTGACGTTGCCCAGCATGCTGCCCATTCCCAATAGCAGGAGCATGAGGAAGTACAGAACTGACCAAAGCTGAGGCAATGGCATGTTCTTAATGGCTTCGCTATACACAATGAAAGCCAGACCTGCCCCCTCTACTGCCTGAAACAGATGGAAGAGAGAGACAAACAGAATGAGTAAGCTTTCTGTCAGAAGCACTGTCCTAATCCAACATCTTTACCCAGCTGTAAGACATTTTTTCCACTACACTTTTAGATCCCGATTGTGTCTGTGTGTTAAGAGGGTTAAAAGATTTTAGTGTCAGAGTCAGTAAGATTTTAAGAATAAGTGAATTCCATGCCAGCATAACACAGCTGTTTTTTTTTAACATGACAGCTAATAAGCCCATGTGGGCTGCAGATCCCACAACAAACTGAAGCCCTGTTTCTATAGCAGGTCCACTTGCCCTGTGTTAGTACATTTCGCTGCTTCAAGTCCTTTCTAATGTTCATCTCTGACCATTTTTTCTGCTAACTGATTGCTGACTGATTTTTAAATGCACTTTTTAGAATCTACCTCATGCACAAACCATACATCAATAATAATGTAATTTTACACCTTATCCATGATGATAAACATACTGAAAAATAGAAATTCCCCCAAACAGCCCAAAAACTCAAAATTCTTGTTTTCAATAGATCTCATGAGTGAGCCCACCAGGTGTTCATCACACACAAATAATCACACACGCCCATCATCACATTTTACCTCTCTCCTTCACTCTATTTAAACTCAGCCACTGACAGAAGAAGCGGAACAAAACCCATTAAAGTTATCTAAAAATTGTTGTCTTGTTTTTGTGCAGTTGCTGTGCTCTTGATATAGGACACTAGTTCATTGTCCAGTGTGAAAATCATTCAAACTGGCCCTCTTTAGATGTAGCAGTATCTCTCCTCCCGCGCACCTCAACATCAACCTCAGCAATATTAGACTAACTTTGCTTCTGTGTGTAAAAATATTATTTTATTTAAGTTTTCCACCGGTGGCGGACTTGTCAAACTTTGGGCACACTGCCTCCATCTTTCACTCACTCAACCACCGTTTTAAGGTCAGCCTTGCAATATTAACACATTTTAAAAAACTGTCTTCATCGTGTCTAAAAGTTGGTGTGTTTATCCTTCTGACCAGAAATGCGGGCTCTTCTTCTGCGAAGCATCTCCACTTCAGCTTTCCAAACTCTTGGCTGGATTGTTTACACCACACAGAACTGACCAAATTCTGTATCATATTCTGAATATTGTCATATTATAAATAACATTGGAAAATGAATGTGCATGTAAATGTAGTCAGTGTAGGAGGTCACTTGCAGTGGTGAACCTATAGCAAATTTTAATCAAAATGTGTATATCCCCTCAGCCTGCTCACTCTTTATACATCATTAATTTAGCTCATAACATCAGGTCCTTTGGGGTGCAAGGGGCACTCCTGACCTCTTTCTACGACTCTGTGGTGGCATCAGCCATTTTCTATGGAGTAGTCTGCTGGAGCACCAGCATCTCGGCAGCAGACAGGAGGAGACTTGATAAACTTATCAAGAAGGTCAGCTGCATCCTGGGATGCCCTCTTGACTCAGTGCAGGTGGTGGGAGAGAACAGGATGATGGACAAGCTGTCATCGCTGCTGGTGAAGGAGTCCCACCACCTGCAGGACACTATCTCAGCACTGGGCAGCTCCTTCAGCAACAGACTGATACATCCTAAGCGTGTGAAGGAGAGGTATCGCAGGTCCAAGTGTGCTGAAGGAGAGGTATCACAGGTCCAAGTGTGTGAAGGAGAGGTATCGCAGGTCCTTCCTTCCTGCTGCTGTCAGACTTTACAACCAGCTCTGCTCCCAACAGCCTATTGTCCTCATCCTGTACCCTGCACTGTGCAGTATGTCTGCACAAGGTCACTTCTGTTTTTGCACCTGGTCAATTTCCATAATACATATTTATTCCATATTTATTATCTGTATTTAAAATCTATGTATAAAAAAAACTAAACAAAAAACTGCTGTTAATTTTGCACTATATCATGTAAATATGTATATTTGTCTATTTCTTCCCTTTTAATCTTACTGCTTATTTTTTTACTATTGTTCCTGTTCTTGTAATATGTTTCTGTTTTTGTAATATTCTGTTGCTGCTGTGACAAACAAATTTCCCTGTTTTCTGATTCTGATTCTGAACATCATTTTCTCAGCCCTGTGATGAGCTGGCAACTTGTCCAGGGTGTACCCCGCCCTCACCCAGAGACAGCTGGGATTGGCTCCAGCAACCCACGTGACCTCATAAAAGGGATAAAGCGGCTCCAGACAATGAATGGATGGATTGATCATTTTCTCAGCAAAAAACAATCCCATCCACAGCCAGTTCACTCTGCTGCTGTCTGGCAAGAGATAAAGAAGTATTCAGTACCGTATCACCAGGCTAAAGAGCAGCTTCATTCCTCTGTGAGACTCCTCAACTCATACTTCACCATGAAAAATAGTTTTGTTCTTGTATAGCATTAAAGGGACTACCCCTGCATATTGCTGTACAACCCTGTGTTCTGAAAGACCGTGACCCTTGCTGCTCAGCATCACACAGGAGACGTTTGGCTCTAGTCGGACAAACCAACAAAAACAAAAAATAACCATTTAATGCAGGGGTACCTGTCATGATTCTGAATTTTGTGGGGTTTTTTTTGCTGTGGTGCTTGTTAGTGTATTTTCAGAGGTTGGCTTAGTTTCTTTGATGGCCGGAGGTACTTACTCACATACCTGCAGTGCATTTGATCAACCAGCACCAGCTTAATTCCTGTGGTCTCCGCTCTACTCACTGCTAGATTATTTTGTCTCTGTAATGTGGTACATGGTCTAACAGTTTAAATCTATTTCTTGTGACGTTAAGCTCTTTGTCTTCGTGTTTGCAACCCAACAAACTTTGTTTCTCTTCGGCTTCACCAGTGATCACTACCTTTAAGTCTCAGCTCTGTTGCCACTCTGCCACCAAGTCTCCAACACCTCTGTCTCCAGCTGATCCTTGTATTACCCACCAGAGACTCCACCAAAGCCTCAGCCAATGCCACAACAAGCCTGTGCTACCACAATCGCTGTGCCTCTCCTGAGCCTCCTTCCATTGCCCCCTGCCTGTGCTTTAATCATAAATTCCTTTAAAACTCCTCCAAGTCTTGGTACAAATTGTAACAGAACCCCAAATTATTGTGTTATAGAATCTAACCTCTTTCCTGTACCCAGAGCCATAGAAGATTACCTCAACCACTTGATTAATAATTGTGTTTTCTATAACTGACAGATCAGCAGCAAAAAATTCTATAATATATCAAGGCTATGCAAAATACACTGCCTGTTCCCTCAGCCCCTGAATCAATTGTCTTGAATTTAACTTACAACTGAAAGCTCAAAGAGTGTTTGAAGCACCAAATGCCTGTATGTTTTGGACAATCAGCTACAGTTTGTAATGAAAAGGATCCATCCCAACTTAGTAGAAGCATTCGGGGTGGACACTGAACATGCTATGCTTGCATTTTCATATTTGAAACTGTTCATTCATCCCTTACATGGTGAACCACAAGCTTTTCCAAACACACTTGACACATGACATGCCTACTTTCAAAAGCTTGTCTCCGAGTACATCGCATAAAACAAGTCATTTTCTTTTGCCAGTAGGTGGCACTACATTTCACCATGTAGATACATTCAGGCTGGGAGTCATGCAAAACATGTCTTTTATCTCTCCTGTGCCCTTTGAGTTTAGACTCTTTATAACCTGTTTAATTTCCTCATACCAATGGACTTGTATTTCTGAAGTGCTTTACAACACTTTTTTTACTACATCTGGTAGAGGAGAGGTGTGTTTATAACATCAATGCTTAGTGCTCACACAGTCACAGTTGATGGACGGTGTTTATCTGGTCAAACCTTTAATATGAACATGCCGACCACATTATTAACCCTAACCCTAACCCTATCACCACGTTGTTGCTGCTTGTATAGCCCCTGAGCAACTTCAGTAAAACTTTGGGAGTCCGTCTTCACACTCTTCCCCATTTCCACACACACACACACACACATTACTTCCCACATATACTATCATTACATCTCCCCCTTTTAGTGTAGTTCCAGCATTTTTTCAAACAGCTATTATTTATCTATACCCTGTGCCCTAATCCAAAGCAAACTTCACGTGTCACGTTTTTTTCTGGCATATTTGTTTTTTTGTTTTCTCTCTCCCACATTGTGTGTAAGCAAACTGTATTCTCATGATGTTGATAATTGTGAATATTAGTGCTTTAAGTTGTACAACTGTCATACAGATGTAATGACGAGAAACATACAGTGTTTAGTTCACTCTCCAGGTCACAGTGTTCCAACTGGTTTTCGATTTCGGCAAACTGCACCGGGTATGTTGTGTTCAGCTTGTCAATCCACGTGAAGACATTGTCAATGGTGATGTTGTCTTCAGCTATATCAAAGGTGTTCAGCAGCAGTAAGCGTACCCTGGAAGAGTGAGAAGAGGACAATTACATGAGGAGTACAATATTGCTGTGTCATATTGATACCCACCATCAGCGCTGTGTTCTACACATTGTGCTCATATAAAAACCTTGGCTAATAATGTACATATCAATACATTCATTTATGTATGTATTTGCCGCATTATCACTGCAGCAGTGGTTTGCCAATTCTCCGCCATTGGTCATTCACACAGAGCCAAGCAGCACTGGCTTGAAGACGAACCGCTATATAATTCACACAGAAAGCCGGCACAGCGGCTCCTAAAGAGCGGTGACAGTGTTTTCAAGGTGTATCCCCGGTGTTCTCCTTTCTCCCTGTTCACTGAGGTCTTGGTCTGGAGGGCTGACTGTCGTGGTGATTTCTTCCAACACAGTTTTGTATTTGCCACTGACAGATGCTGTTTTTCGGGCAGAAATGTGAAAGAATCAGTAGGACAGACAGGAGGACAGACAGGAGGACAGATGCTTCTCCAAGTGCGGTATTTTTTCCTCATATAAGTTGCCAAAGACAGTTATAGTTACTACATTACTTTTGTTTGATCATGTAACGTTGCTTTGTGGGACATTTCTCCTTATTTAGTTGAATGAAGGACCTGCGTAGATATCAGACTGTCAGATCGCCATGCCCTCGATATGGGCTGCCACTTTATCCATTCACACTGGTTCAGTTCGCCAATACTGCACCTCTACATCCATAAGCGGATAAGCGCCGGAGCGACCCCTTGCCGCCTCCGAGAGATTCACACAGAGGAGGAGGCGGAGAATTGGCGCAGGATACCCGCATGCAAACGGCAGTGTGAATGGGGCTAGAGGATCCATCTTCCTGTCTGTCCTCCTGTCCGTCCTACTGACTCTTCAACACATCTCTGCCCAAAAAACAGCATCTGTCACCGGCAAAAAACTTAACTCACCAAGTGTTTGTGTTGGAAAAATTCAGGGTGACAGTCAGGCCTCTAGACCCAGACTTCAGTGAACTTTCCCCCAGAAAACAGCCTTCCTCCCCACGAGTGAGAGAGTCAGCTTCCTGTTTACTGATGGCATTTATTCATTTATGTAATTTAAAGCGAAAAACTTTGAAAATTTGACACGTTCAAGGATGTTTGGTGGGTCAGGATCTCAGTCACTACACATTATAACAGCATCCATATGATTTTAAACTGTCTGTGGGTTTAGATTGACAGGAAACACCATGAAAACACACAGACATCATCATGATGTATACTGTCAAGCCTCTTTAGGAGAAGCAGTGCCGGCTTTCTGATGCACGGCGCTGCTGCGCTCTGTGTGAATGACCAACAGCTAAGAATTGGCGAACCGCCGCCGCAGCAATAATGCGGTTTCTCAGTGTGAAAAGGGCTATTGGTGTACAATTGAATGGATTTGTTGGTCTATTTTGGGAGCCTAAACTATTTCTAATTAAAATTTGTCAACCTGCAGTCGGCTCTGTGTTTGCTACAGCAATTTGTATCCTACATGATGTATGGTTGTTGCTTTTTCAGCTGTGTACAGTAGAGGTGTGAAAAAGTAAATATATAAACAGCTACTGTGAGGGGGACATTATGATGTTGTTGAATTTTTAAAAAGGTTATGGAGGGGAATTATGGAATTATGAAGCCCAATGTCCCAGGACCTGTGAAACGCAAACATGTAACTACAGACAGCTGAATTAATCACCCTGAGTGTTATCTACATTAATATATCCATAATTTAAGGAAAAACATCTGTTTAACAGATGATTTTAAACTTCTGATGGTTGCAGAGGGGTGATATTTTTTGTAAAAATTTTTTTTGCAAAAAGCCTCTTTGTTTTCTGATCTGCTCCCCTTTTAGTAAAATACCTATAAATATAAAACTAGAATATAACAAACCCAACACTTCGTTGGTCGATTTCAAATGAAAAGCCCTTCCACTTTCTTAGTGGATAGAATTCCTTAATTCCTAAAGACTTTAATGTGAAATATTTCTAGAAATGTGTATGCATGTACACATAAAACACACACACCTCTCAAGACAGTTCTCGTAGTTGACCGTTGCCTTGAATCCATAGATGGCAAAGGTGACAATGCTGGCAAAGATGGAGGTTCCACTGTTGATCATGGAAACAATGATGGCCTGACGCTCAAAGTTGTTGTTGTAGTGGTTGTAGCTGGCAAAAGCTATGAGTGACCCAAAACCCAAACCCAGAGAGAAAAAGATCTGAGTGGCCGCATTGATCCATGTATTCGGGTTGGCAAGCTGTTCCATCTAAAGACAGACACACAGATTGACAGTTATGCAGAGGCACCAAAAGCAATCTAAAAGTAACATAAGGCCAACTGAGTACTGAATGAAAAACAATATAAAGGCTACTCAGACCTGGTTTCAACATCTGTCCTGAGTGAAACGATCACAAGTGGACAGCTCTGAGTACAGCTATGACACAATAAGCACACATTTCGAAGTGTCTTTTCATCACTTGCAGCATGAAGATAACATCAAACCGTGCAGAATCGAGGCTGCTACCTCCAAAGCAGCCCGCTTCTGTTTTGAAAAGCGGTCTGTGTCACCTACATATTATTGATACCTATATATACCTACTAAAAATCCCATCTGATCATTGGCAAATAATAGTGTGGACACTCACTGAATGTCACCATTTACACATACATTTATGACAACATTTTGTTGATGGTAAACATGTCAAATTAAAAAAAAAAAATCGAAAAACTCTCACTTTTTAATCAATATAGTTTGCTTCTTTTTTCACCCCTGGAGGAAGTCCCCAGAATCGCTTTTGATATTGCTCAATCATGTGAAATGCCAACAAATATGGAACATTTTGGGCCTTTTTTAAATGTCCACATGAAGTTATTCCTTTTTTAATGATAAATGTTGTGGGCTCTATCTTACGCTTGGCGAAAAGCAGCACACAGCGCAGCACAAGTGTCATTGCTAATTTCAGACTGACACAGTGGTCATTTTCACAGCCAGCATCCAATAGCACGTGTACTTGTGCCCACCTGTGTGCCCCTGGCTGTGTTGGTCTTAAAGTGAGGTGTGGTCAGGTGCACTAAAGACAGATTGTTACCCTGAGGCAGCAGAAAGCAATTGCACCATTGACCAACAAAGAGCTGGTCTGAAGTCAAAGGCACAGTCTGTGTCCTGCTATTCAAAGGACGCATTATTCAGACAGTAAGATGCACCTACACAGGTGGGTCATACACTCTGATGTTACAATTTGAGAGGTGCTTTCATTAATTTTAAACATTTCCATGAACACAGTCCTGTCACTGTAACAAATATTGTGACACATGTAACCCAAACCAAAAACACACCCATGACTAATTCAGAGTCTAAATACTACCTCTTGCACTGTGTGCCACACTCTGTGCTTTATACCATGCGTGTGAACTGATGGGGGTAAAACTGTCCACTTGTTATGAAATCCCTCAGGACAGGTGGTAAGATCAGGTCTGAATTCCCTCACATTGTGCCAGCAGTATAAGCTGTAATGCTAGGCACCCATATACCTTGGGTATAAACATGTATTTGACACCATTGAAGGCACCCTGGAGAGTGATGCCACGGATTAGGTAGATAAAGAGGACCACATATGGAAATGTGGCTGTGAAGTACACGACCTGCAAAGAGAAGCAAAACAGCAAAGTTAGGATAAAAGTTCAAATGTGTTCAAATGTGATTCCAAGACTGACAGACTTTCATATCAGTAACAAATGAAACAAAAAAAGTAAAATACGTTTGTTGTCACACTGTGTGCATTGGCAGTGGTAGGATACCCTGCAGGGAAAAAGCATTTAAAAACTTCTCTAGGGGCAAAGTCAATGGATTTCCTTGGGTAGTTGTTTTCAGATTAGATTGTGAGTCTATATATGATATTGAAGCAGGTGCGCCGGAACAGGGGGGCCAGGGGGGCATTGCATACTTCCTACGGGCAATGCACAAGTACCTGTTAATGTGTATACTCCCAGTATTTGCAATTTGAGGGACTTTCTTACTTTTCCAGTTGACTTTACTCCTCGGACAATGAACAGGTAGGTAATCATCCAGGCAAGTAAGAGGCACAGTGCCTGGCCCGTATGAATGCCTCCATTCTCTTCAATAGAAGGCGAGATGTTCAGTGTTTCCCTGAAGAAGAAATACTGGGTGGGTGTTGCTCTTTCACACTCCTCTATAGGTCCTGTCCGGTTGGAATTGATGGGGCATTCTGCCCAGGGCAGCACTGACTGGGATGGTAGAGAATACAAAACAGAGTAGCTGTGTAGCCTTACAGTCCAAATGAAATTCAAAAATCATGTTTAAATAAATATATGAAAATGTCTTCAGTGTATGGAAGTAATTTATTAATCAGCAGCTCACTTGAAATGAATGAAAGAGGTACCAGAAACTCCATGCATTGATGATGTTGTAATACAGACAAAGATACAGGGATGTCACAACACTAGCAAGACCTAAAGCGAGAGAATTATACAAAAAAATTTAAATCACAAATCACATCACAGAGGACAATTTGTCTCCTATTTTAATCATTAAAAAAACAATAATTGTTTTGATGCATTACATAACATTAAGTAAACCGAATCCCATGTTTTTTAGCTGGGCCCAAAACAGTTAAGAGTTGCCAGAGTTTTGTTTTGTCCAACAGTCTGGGTGATATCCCCCCCCCCCCAAAAAAATAAAAAAATTGTTCACTTTTTCTTAAAGCATGAATATTGGGTACAGCTGTTAGGCCTGGACAGTTTCAGATTTGGAGCTATTGCAAAAAAACATATTTGTGTTATATATTGTGCATCATATCTCCTGAACAAAACATGATAACACAGAGAAGGTGATTGTGGCAGTGGGGTGTGGTTAAGGTGTCGGCTGCTGGAGGAAAGGGAGGAGTGTCTCTGCTGGTGATCAGACAGCCGGACAGAATCAGGTAATCATTCAGCCATATAGGCATGTTTGTAACCTGGTCTTGTCTCTTGGCAGCAGACTGGGTCCAGGGAAAGGGAGTTGAGTGCTGTGCTTAGTGGTGAGACAGGTGCCGCATCCCGACGCAACAGAGGGGGGCGTGGGGCCAGCACAGCTGGCTCCTCTGGCCCCGCAGATAGCTCCCATGGAAGATTTTCTATTTGAGCAGTCTCGGGATGAGAACCTCCGTCATGCCTTTGACCAAGTGATGAAAATTGATGGTTTCCAGGTCCACCCTAACACAGCACTCACTCACCCATATTTTGCTGTCATTAGGGACAGATTATACAGAGCGAGTCGTGGCGCTGGGTGAGAATAACTCATCCAGTTGTTGGTACCAAAGAGCCGTTGAGAAACAATTTTCTAGGCGTCTCATCACAACTCCATGGCGGGTCACCTGGTTTATAATAGAACACTGAACAGGATCATGGCCCGATTTTACTGGCTGGGCATTCGTGCGATGTAGGTCGGTGGTGTGCATCCTGCCGCGAATGCCACTAATTCAGGTCCCTTTTGAAAGATTTGCCATGGACCTCATCGGGCCATTAGACCAGAGTGCGCGGGGCTATCGATTTGTGTTAGTCCTAGAGGACTATGCAATGCGATATCCCCAGGTGGTGCCCCTACACAATATCTCTGCAAAGAGTGTTGCACAGGCAACGGGGTGTCTTGGACCTGGTTAAGGAAAACTGGGAGACGGGTCCAAGCACCAACAAAAATGAGGTAGAGCACATCCTAAACCGGCGAGCAAAACTCCATTCACTGGGTCAATTATCACGGGAGCATTTGCTCCAGGCCCAGAAACGTCAGCAGCATCTGTACAACAGAGGGGCAAAACATAGACAGTTTTCAGTGGGAGATAAAGTCCTTATATTGATACCATCATATAGTTCCAAATTTCTCGCCAAGTGGCAAGGGCCCTTTGTGGTCACACAGCAAGTGGGGGATGTTAACTATGAGGTTGTGCGTTCTGACAGGGGTGGGACAACACAGATTTA